>DWME01000661.1:0-30880 GCA_018244795.1 Parelbella ahira ahira
GAATTTCTTAATACATTAGGTGTTAAATGAATTAACCATCAATCTACCAAATACAGTAAATTTTATGGAGTGACTGTTAATATTCAGAGCTATGAAACTAGCTACTTTCCGTAGTCGTCCGATTAATTTAAGACTAAAGTTTTATAAGAAGCGGTTAAAAAGGTTTTCTTCATTATCTGCAACTTATTAATTATAACAAAGTATTTATATTTATTAATGTAATAGGAAGATTTTTCTACGGTTATGATGAGGGCTAAAGGCTCAGGTAGGTACTCGATGTTTTTTTATTCAGTGGGCGTTTACATTGTAGAGAGAAACCTATTAAATGTAAACTGCCACGTTACAATTTTGATTAAACCAATCTCAAGAATCCTGATACCGCAGTTGGTTACATTCCTTAAACGAAAAGGTCTCGAGACTCCGGTAATGTCCTCGAAAAATTATTATTAAATCGTAATAAACAAACTCCATGGTAACTTTAAACTGAAATTTATTCAGATTTTATAAAAAAAATATCGGATATAAATTGATCAGGAAACTTATAATAACGTAAATTCCTTCTTTTTCGCTTTCTCGGTTTAATTAACGCGGAATGTTTTAGAAACACATGGTTCAATAAATACCTAGTTCTTGCTCCTGTGGTAGGTCGAGTGTCTGCACACAGCAACGGGGACAGACTTCCATAACTTCGAATATTGCTTGTGTGGACCGGGTGCAGGAATCTTAAATGCGTACTAATGATTAGAATCACGACTGAAATTAACACACGTCATCAAATGGCGGTGGGTGGATATTGCTCAAAAAACATCTCTAAGGCGTGTAGAGTTTGCCAAGTCATTCCGTCAATGTGGCCGCCTGTGGCCTTAACCGTCTCATTCTAAGAGGAGATATGTGTTCCAAGAGGTGAAAAATAAAAGAGTCGAAACGGTACGAATATATCCCAAGCTATTTATTTGTAAAAACAAAATCTTATTAATTGTAAAATCTGAAGTAAACAGTGCAGTAGGTGGGTACCTCGTTGGGAGAGCACTTCTCCGATGAGGTCGCTAGTGTGCTGTCGGGGTGAGTGCGACGTCGAGCGCACACGGGCCCCAACTAACGCGGAACGATCGGTGAATTCTTGTATTATCGTAGGTGTTTCTGAACGAAAAACAGTGCTACCCAACATTTACTATACTCGTAGAGTATTTTCATTAGTAAAAATAAGACTAACTACAATTATTTAAGAAACTCCTAATAACTTTCAGCAAATTGTAATAATTTGGAAATATATCATTAATTATTTCTACGGTAAGTACTTGTATTACCACGTTTCTCTATTGTGCTCGTATCCTGCAAGATAGGGTACCTATAACGCTTTGCAGAGTCTTCCTTCGTTTCAGACTTTTATAGATAACAGTAGTCTATATACTCGTATTATCTTATAACTTCTTTAATTAAATATAAAAGACAAACAATCCATTGCAGCTCTAAAATTGAATCCCGGAGCTACGGTGGATTATTGACCGAAATACAATGGATGGTACTGACCGAAATCCCGGCATGAAGGAAGAAGTTGGACCGCTGCGTGCTGCAAGTTGTTGTGCATTACACAGCGTGGTCGGTTGTATACAAACAGACACTCTGCAAGAAAATACATACAATGAATGCTTTAGCGGAGTACTAGAAGTTTTAAGTCTTCATTTGTTTTATTGTATATTTGCCTTATACAAAAGATTTTAATGAATTTTCAAGGGCAAGCATTCTATCATTACCATTGAAAGACATTTCAAGAATATATTTCTGTTGCGTTCTCAATAAACTAAAACTTAAGTTAAACGTAACTGGTGAAACGCGGGAGTGTACTATATCCCTCTGCCTATCCCCTCGGGGATTTCAGGTGTGATGTTACGTTTTTTACGTTGCGTTCTAAATCATCATCAACCCCATTGGTATTATTTATTATCCTCGTTGTCAGCCCGTACTAATCCTTTTCTGGATATAGCTGTCTTTAAATTATGAATGACATCGCGTGCTGCTATAGAAAAAAAAATAGCTATACTATGAATAATTTATTCTAACTTTGTGAATTTATACCGACATAATAAAGATTATTGTTTATCCCAAAAATAGATATGTAAAGATATAGTAACCTTCATGATGTTTTCCTAAACATGGCATCGGATTAGGGAAAACACATCTGCATGTTAGGACGCTCGCTGATTTGTTTTCTATTGCAACCAGAGACATGCAATTTATACCTAAAATCAAAAAAGCTGTGGTTAATTTTGCGTCGAATGTGTAGAAATACTCTTGATTGCGTGATATATGATTGTAACTCCTTTTCTATGTCACTGAAAGTCTTGTTGTGTTTTACCATAGTTAAATTTTGGACTTATTAGTTTTAGCATGAACCCTTTCACTTTTCACAACTAAACACCTACACGTCCTACAGTCACAGAAGTTTGTGATAAATTCCGGCAAAATTGGGCAAACCCAATTGTCGAATATTCTTAGACTTCCTCCTATAAGGTTTTCGACAAGGTTTGACGTAATGTTATATTTTTGCTTATAACAGCATTAGAAACTTTTTTCCAAGATAGGAAGATGATTTCTATATTTAATAGTACTTATAGCAAATACATATTTTGTGAAGAAGATTGTTGCAAATTAGTTTTCAAATTTAAGGTCAAACAATCATAAAATAGGCATAGGAAGTCTTCCAGCTAGGTGGATTGACGATATACGCAAAGAGGCTGGCAGTGGTTGGATGCGTAGAGCTGAAGATCGAGCTCAATGGCGCGCCATTGGAGAGGCCTATGTCCAGCAGTAGACGGGAGTAGGGTGATGATGATGAATCAAAAAATAAAAAAAAAGTGTTAAGAAAGCATTTTTGACATATTCCTACCTATTTCGACTTTCTAGAGAGTGATTCAATGTTAATTGTAATAACGCAATTGCTCTCATTATTTCGATCCAGTTTTAGTATGATACCGAATTTGGAACCATTCTTTGTCGTATTGCTTCTCACTGGAGCAAAAATTTATTTGTGTTACTAAGAAAATTAGGACATGACAAAAGAAAAGAAAACCAATAAAATAATTGGGATCACCTGATTCTCGCACCGTCGGCGATGCTTGTATTACTGTCTCTTTCATTTCTTTTAATACAACTTTATCTGAAATCAATAACTCTGCTCTGGCATTTGATTAAACCTTTTCATCACTTATCTATCTATATTTAATATTGATTAACTGTTTATCGTTTGAACTACTGTGGTAAACTGAGAGCCTTGCCCCGATTGTTTTAGGTGACATAAATGTTTTTATATTTTTGTCATTAACTTTAAAATTTTTTCGTTACATTAAAATCAGAACTAATATAAGCATTATATATTGTATTATGTCCATTTTATCATTTATCAAATTTTATTTCTCAGTTTTCCACCCCGAATTATGTTCTGATTAGGTTTATGTCCCCATAAGACAATTATAGACTGACAGATGTTCAGATACATACAGCTCTATACACATATGTATACTAAGTTTGATATGAATACGTATGAATTAAAATGTATTTTGTTTGAAGTTGTTGCTGTAGTTAAGCTCACGACGAAATCCTATTATAATAGACAAACAAATCGATACTTATTACAATTTTATACTTACATTATATTCAAACAAACATACAGAACTTTGAATAGGTCAACATTTGTTCTGAAACTTTGCTTCAGACAGACAAAGTTTACAACTAAATAAATGGCACGTTATTGTAACCCGTGACAAGGTAAAGCTTCCCGGAAAATACAATATTTTAATTCAAAGCGATTTAGACTACGATATGGCGTTAGAATCATTTTAACGTTGGTTACGTTACGTTGATATTACGACAGAATCATGTTTAGTTGCTTTATAACAATATATTTCGGTGTCAAGTAAAAATACATTTCTGTACTAATATTCTGATTTTACATTCAATTATAATTATGCTTATGACCGTAATAAACTATACCTGAAGTTATTTTATCCACCATTTTGGAGTCTTTCGTTGGAGGTTCTTCTGTAGGCTTACATGAGTCGTCCTTCGTCGGTAGTGCGTCTAAAAGACTGTCATTCGATACGGCGGCCAGTCGAGACGTTACTGAAATTTGGTACCTTCATAATGGATTTTCAAGTAAATAGCCTAAGGGTATGTTCACATTGATATCGATTTAATAATGCTTAATAATTACAGGGTGTACAATTTATTATGTTACAGAGTATACAGAACTATACATATGTAATATACAGATTAAATATCTTTAGCTTTCTTGTAATATAGACATTTAATACAGTTTTGATTGATTAGTAAGTACACATGAGTTACTTCTTACTTTTATAACTTGGAGATGTAATTATCCTAATTTCCAGAGAGAGGTTAGTGCGAAATCTACAACTGAGGGGCATACGACTTAGCTTTTCAGTTTTAAGTATCATAATGTTAAGTAAATAAGATTAAAGCTCGTTCACTCGAAGATAATATCGATGGGACGTTAATGAACTGTGCTCTGCAAGCTACTCTCCGCGTTCTTGTAAACTAATGACCAACGATTAATAAAGTGTAAGGGGCATTAAATAAAAAACGTTACACTGTAAATTAAAAAATATAACCAATTACCGCAATTTATCGCCGGATCCCTCGCAGACTGATTTTCTTGTGCCAATTTTTTGGTCTCCTCCAACTGTACTTTAGACGTTTCCAACAAAAACGACGCACGCTCTAAAGACTCAGATACTGTGGAACGACTTATGTCTACTATAGATTGAAAATCTGTAAAGATATTTAATAGGTATATGAGATAAATTGAAGTAAATTTACGATCGATATTACTTTTACATCTCGCTTCGGTGGAAGTCAAAAAGAAAAGTCCTATAAGTGTACAGTGAATGAAGTTAGTCGTTGTACAGAGACGTAATAGGATTATGAAGTCAGAACATACATAATACTTCCTGATATACAATTTGTCTAGCAAAAAAATGATGACATTTAATATAAAAAGACTATATCAACATTCAAATCGAACTGGCCAGCAACATTTTGGTACGATGCTCACTTATAAATATTTTTGACGAAATTTTTTTTTGTCTTTTGAACCCACTAAACGTGAGATTAAAATATCACTGGAGATCGAAAACAGAAACGTCGACTGCATTACCAACGATAGATGAGGCTGTGAACGACATTTTAGTGTGTGTAAACCTTTATAAAAATCTAAGTTGGTAGTTGGTACATTGACCTGCTGGCGAAAAGTTCCTTAGAAAAATTAACAATATCAGATCAACCTAAAATTCAGGGTACATAGGAAAGCTCCTGTAAATAAACCTGCAAACTTGTAAGACCGTTCATGATTGATAGACCGTTATAAATCTGAAAGATCCACAATTTCTGGCAGAACATCTTTCACGTAAAAATGCTATGAAAACATTTTATTACTTAGTATAAATATATCTACTTGTCGCGAGTGAAATAGGAAAGGAGACAGCAGCGGTCACAAGTGGTCGATGCAACTAATAGACACCTACTACCATCTTTAAATAGGACTGCATATATGTATAGGATTCCAGTTCCATTAGTCGATTAGACATTGGTTAACATTATTGGTGATATAATCTTTAGCTCACTTTGTTTTTGGTAATTTTTTACCTTTTTCTACATTGTTAGGGTATCCTTTGATCCATTTGGCGGCGTTCAGGTTGCTAGATATAACAGTGTTGGGTTGATAATTATTAGACGCGGTGCAAGATCTTGATTTCGTTGTTACAACTTTCTCTGGTATTCGCGGTTGTTCCTTTGCGGATAGCTCTGAAACATGTATGAACGTACATACTAATCTGTAATTTTTACCTAGTTTTTATTTTTAAATAGATGTCTACGTCAATGGGTGTCTATTTTGTATTTAACAGGATGCAAATAAATAAGGTACATATGTATAAATAATGAACAAAAAATTATTATCTTCTACTGTTTTGCTTATTTAAATTATACCGTATTTTGATAGAGTGACATTTTATGAGTTTACGTTTAACTTAAGTTGAAATATTTTATGTCTCGATTTATTAAAAACCAGAGAACAAATTTCTAGCAAGTAGAGTTGTTGTAGCAAATTTCATATTATAATAACCATATTGAATCTCCGGCCATGTTCGCACACAAATACATATGGAAAATCAGAACCTTTCTCTCTCAAGAACTTCAAATCAAAATCAAAGAAACCGTTATTTGAAATTAAAAATACATTGGTGACTCGTCTATTATTGTCTTCTAGCGTTGCAAATATTGCAAAATGAAGTTTCCTATAACCTTTTACTTCGGGTTTTGGACTGCAAGATAGCTGTTCTAGATAAAGGTTCTAAGATATGCAAGATAGATATTCTAAAGTACTATCGACACGACCACTTTCACATCTTTTGACATAATTAACATCTTTTAACAATGGCTTAAATGAAAAAGCATTACGAAGTCCACCAATTGTTCCTTCTCACAAACTCAAAATTTAATTAAAAAAACTTCTCTCTGCGAAAATAATGGCTTATTAATAATTTCGTTAAAATTTTACTGTTACCCGTTTTCTACGAAATGCAATGAACTGTCAAATTAATTTATTAAATGATAATAAAAAAAAAAATACGTGATAATATATTTCGACTTACCGCTAACGTTAATAGGCTTGCAAATAGATGATGCTGTAAGTGGCTTTGCGGCAAGTGTCTTGTGTCCCGATAATTCTGTATCAATTTCAGGACTGGACCCGACTTGAGCGCACGTACACACGAGTATTGGAGCTTGAGTTTGAAGAGAAAAGCGGAAATATCTTTCATTCATTTACTCCGTTAAATTGCTTATGACATGTGTTTATATATTCAATGGTATGAATGTGTTTAGCAGTATATAACAGTGTATTCATTAGTACGTGTCGGTGTATTCAACGTTATTTTTTCATGTATTCAACGGCATGTGGCTGTATCCAAGGAAGCGAGTTGAATATTGAGTATTTAATTGCATTTATTTGAATTGCTTGTCATTTATTCGTCCATAAAGCTATGTTTGCCTATATGTGTAACTAGATTTAATTGGATTCATTGACGTTTGCTCGTATTTAATGACACGTGTTCGTGTATATTTCGGGTTTTATTTTATAAAAACTGATCAGATCACCAGCGTTAATATTCTCCGGTTCCGTGTGCGCCATTATCGATGTTGAGACGGGCTCTCCCAAGAAATATCGTGACATGAATGCCGACGTCGACGTGTGTTTCCTTGACGTTGTTTTCGTTTCGGTTTCTGAAAAACGATTGTTTTAACGACGATATTCAGTGCACAAGTCTTTTAAAAGGGTTGCGGATCAATGAACCGTTTTATACCGTGTATTATTTATTGTATAAAGCGGGTTAACTCAAGTAGTTAATAGATACATATATAGTAGCGTCTCAACACATCGAACAACTCACAGTAATTTCCGTAATTTGCACAGCTCAGTTTAAACTGTTACTAGTATTTGTTTATTTCGAGTACTTGGCTATCATAATTTACATAATTTAATTCTTTGGAACATTATATACATACATATATTTAAATCCATTTTATAGTAACATCCATTTCTTGTCAAGGTACTTAGGCGTTCATAAATCTGGTAATACTTTAGTATGACTATGAGCGTGAGGTGTGATTATTGTTATTACTTTGAAGTAACGTTACCTGCGCTGAGCGATTCCGGTTGCACTTGAATAATCGCCTCATTCATAGAGTCACATAACATCCGCACAGACATCAGCCGGCTGCGGCCGATGCACGCCGACTGGTGGGTTTGTTTTAAAACATCTGGAGCCATTTAAATATATTGGATTTATTCAATTTAAGTTCCAATCATACAAAAGTATACAACGAGAATTTACACGCCAACTTCAGTTTTTTTTTATGCAGAAATAGGCTCGCGTTAAGATGAGAATCATTAACGTTAATATGTACAATTCGGATTACACGGTGAAATAAAGAAAATCATACACCAATATGCATACATGCTCAATGTTCTTTTTTGTAGTTGGCTGCAATCCATAAGTAATGCGTGAAGAACAGATATGGGGGCCTTTGCACGCTAGATATAGATATGTACTCAAACCGAAACCCATATCAAATCATGACTTAACTCAGATTTATGTTTTATGTTGTAAAATAATGTACTGCCAAAGAAAGCATTTGAATACTTACATAAGTATTTTCTTACTACCATTATCTAGAATATTGCAATATTGAGCAACGTTGCAATGAGGAGCAACAACTTGATATATATAACGGTATAGCTAGTAATAACATTAAAAGCGATCATACCAGCGGTCTCCTTGCAGCCGCTGTACTGAGAGAACGCGTCAACATCTCTCGCATTACGTCCAGATCGCTGCGATCTATTGCTGGAGCACGTTCTGCCAACGGATTTGGATTTCACTTCGGTAATGGTATTGGCGCTCGTTGAAATGTATTCCGGGTGGAAATCTGTCAAATTGCACGAGGGAAACTCAATTTATATACAAATGAAATCATAAGATTTGATGACCTTACTTATCTCCTTAAAGGGTGAAAAAGAGTTGTGTAATTTAAAAAAAAAAACAGAAATTAAATTTCGTGAACTGAGTATATAATTCGATTAATTTAGATTTTTGTCTTTAATTTTATCTCAAATATAGAAAATATATTTCACATTGCTGCAGCTTTAAATGGACAATACATACGTATAACATTAAATCAAAATTGTAATTTTATATGGTCGTATTTATTTTGTATTTTTGATCTTACTAACATGGAAATATGATTTCTCTTTTATCTTCAACAAAGTTTGTTACATGAAGTAACCACCTGAAGTTACGAATTTTTCGAATTTACAGGTAATCTTTGTTCAATTACAACGTGTTTAAAATAAATTACTTACATTCTACACACAATGGGCAAATTAAAAGCAATACTTATTGGTAGCAATCTATGTAACGTTTCTTTGAATGTTCAACTACTTATTTGTTTTCAAAACGAAAAATAAAACGATTTACGTGCCAAAAAAAGCCACTGAAGCTCGTTTCAGCTCAGAAAATGTTGCCCTCTACGTAAATATCCATCGTATACTGCAAATTTCTTGACATGTTTTCGAAACCGTTACTTGGAAAATGAAATCTTATTTCAAATCATGAATGAATTGAAATCTTATTTCAAAGCGCGAAAAGGATTCTGTAGTATTTATATGTATGTTTACCTACTTCAATAAGAATGTGTATGAGACTATTAGAATCTAACAGATCTCGATATTGAAAACGTTAAAGGAATAATTAATAAATATTTAACCAGTAATAACACTCCGCTTCGTGTGATGAGATCCTCCACTGAAGGAAACCGTCTCGATCAAATCGTGCGCCGACACGCCTGGTAATGACATCATTATTATTAGATATTAATAAATGGTAACGTGTCGTATACAAAATTATTATTTAACTAATATCTTTAAGTCTAGTGGAAGACGGAAACGCTTGCAGAAACATATTATCGTCCACCCTACCCTACCCTATTCTACCTTACCAAAAGCGCATGACATTGCTTATTAAACAATAAAAGCGCGTTTAAAATATATCTTCCTTTCATTACTTATCATAATAACGTAAATCTTCACGTAGAGGTTTAAAAATTGAAATTCTTCCTTACCTAAACAAACATCTCTATACTGATGATTATGCAACGATTTTGCTGTAAGACAGTCGACGTTATTGACTGTCACGTTCGTCGACACAACTACATATAAGAAAAAAATTAAATAAGTAAAAATTTCGTTTGCAGATGATGAAAAGGTTAATTAATTAAATATTATTACCTTGTAAAAGTACATTATTACTTTGTAAAATGTTCTGTAAAAATACGTTTTTATAAATGTATAGAAACTTAAAGGGTTTGCTATGAAATGAGGAAAGTAAATGAAATTATTGAATAAAATCTCATCAACATTAGTATTGCTAGATCGTTGGATATATGTACCTATATGTATTCTTTCTCCTTATAAATTGTAAAATTTGTAAAATTGTAAATATATCAAAATCGCATGTTATATAATCGCACATTAAATTTTAATTAGCATTTACCCCAAGTTTTTCGAATATGATTTCTACGGCAATGTGCAAAATTTAATTGATCTTAATACCTTCCATAAATGTAGTCGTAATTATACAATTAACATCTTAAATTAACATCTTAAATTAAGATCTTAAATTAATCTCAAATTAATGATTTCCTACTTATAGGTACTCCAATTTGTTACCTGCGCTGCGTTTTGGTAATACATATGGAACTTGCATACTGGTTGAAGACACCGAGGTTATCTTCGTTCCTGTCAGTCGAAGAATCAGAGAAGTCACATATAAAAAAAGAAAGGAGTTAAAAATTAGCTTCACAGAAACTTGGTTTAACTTGGTCAAAATGTCTTATGGAATACATAATAAAGTACCATACATTTTCGAAAAAAAAGTGGAAGAAAAACATTTTGAACAGACTTAAACAAGTTCTAAAAATAGTTGATTAAAATATTTTTCATCGAATTGATTTCTGCCTTGGTGGGCTTCACTATCCTGGGCAAAAGTTGTAAGTAAGGAGAGCATGGAGAGATTTGCAAGGAGAACGGAATAGAATTCATCTGTTCTTAGACTTGCATATACGATGTTCTACGCACAAAGAATGATACATATTCCTAACCAGCGCAGGGAAACATGACTTCAAGAGTGTTCAATATAAAGAGTGGTAACAAACCTGTACACGACAAAATGGTCACTTTGGGTGTGAGCAGGGTAGAAAATTGCCTGTTCGCTATGCTTCTACACGGGACCGTCGTATCTGTTCATAAATTTTGAAATTATAATAATTTTTAATGCTAACTCTCAATTTATGGCAACAGTCGGTGTATGTCAATAGGCTCACCACCTATTCCATGGGGCGTAAACGTAACTGGTGAAGCGTGGGAGTGTACTACACTCCTTTGCCTACCCCTTCGTGGATTACAGGCGGGATGTTACGTTTTTAACAGTACAGCGTCGTTAACGTCTTTTACTAGATTAATCTAACTTCTGTGTTCAGTCTTAACGCTACATTTTGTTATTTTCAGCTAAACTAACACAGTACTCAATTTTAACACTACACTTTCATATTACCAAAAATCTAGGATTGTACCCTCTTAATTGTCTTCTGTTATTCCCAATGTGATAATTTAAGGTATTTGTCTAATATCTAATTGTTTGACATCATTCTTTAAGACATACTCAAGCCCAAACAAGTGGGGTATCGGGAGCGTCACCTGTGACAACACTGGGCTTCGAGTGTCGGCTTATTTGATTTGATGTCGAGACGCCTTCCGAGACCGCTTCTATAGACTGCGGCGGTGTCACTTGTGTGTCTTTAACAAAGAGTGTGATAAAATATTTGTAAGGAAGAAATGCTGGTTACAACAGACTGTATCGCGAAGATCGCGTGCTATATTGAGAATAGTTAAACGCAGTTTGCTGAAGTCGGATCAAAATTTTCTAGTTTAAAACTCTAATGAACGTTGTAAATCTAAAATACATATCGGCGCAGCGTGGCATTGTGCGTATGCAATCTCGTACACACTAGGTAGATTTGCGGCCAAAAGACGATAATATAATACTAACTAATGATAATGATAACAAGGTATTTTATGTATAGGCAAAAAAAAATAAACAAATATTAAAGGCCAAAATATACTTTGCTAATGAAAAAAAATCATTAAAAATTATAGTTATTTAAACTTTAATATTTTTACAATAAATGAAGTTATCGCAGTCATTTATGTAAAGATATGGACCAAGTGTTTAAGTAAAAGTTTAAAAAAATTATCAAAATCTGTCCAGTAGTTTTCGTGATGCGCGCATGACGCGGTCTTTATTATTTTAATTATGTGAGGATATATGATTAAATACCTGCATCGTTCCCTCTCGTTTGAAACCTCACACTGTTTCGGTGCGACAAGTTACCCGACGACGTTGTTACCGCAGCTGGCGCTAACTTGTAGTTTATATCCGTAGCTGTAAAACATCCAATGAGAGCTGTTAAAAGTTTTATAATAGTGGACGGCAGTGAACAGTCAAGTTCGGGAAAATATGTTTTTGAATTTTTTTATTTACCTTGTTATAGAATATGAATAAATTATATTAATTTTGAAATGGAAATTGGAAATTATATTAATTTTGACATTTAAAAAACTGTATATTTTATAAATACTATCCTGAGCGGCGTTATATTCTTAGTAGTGACTTAGTGAATAAGATATAATATTGAAAGGAGTCTCGTATAGGTTTCATCATCATCATCATCAATCCATTTCAGTCCACTGCTGGACATAGGCCTCCCCCAACGAGCGCCATCGCACCCTGTCCTCGGCTTGTCGCATTCAGAATCTGCCTGCAGCCTTTCGCAGTAGGTCTATTTCTTTTTAAAAAGCGATTCAAATAAGTTTTAACATGATAATTCAACCAAGTATAAGGCTTAAAGTTTATCGAATGTGTTATTATTAATGTCGTAGCTGTCCATATCTAGTTCAGATCACACAATAATTTTAGACCCAAGTATTTAACGCGTAATGTATTCAATGTACCTGAATTACTATACGTTGATTCGTTTTCAAATACTTGCGTCTCAGTCGGACTGATTTCTGTGCTCGTCACTTTGTTTTCTAACACGGATGGAGCATCTGTTTCTAAAACAAACACAAACTTACCTAATGTCCGTCAAGTTGTTTAGAAACTTTCGCTTATTCCAACAACTGGTGTTTATTTTAAGTTGTAAAATTAAATCGCAGAGCAAAGTTCGGTTTTCAGTATATCCAGTAAAATAAAATTATTGCTCTTTACGCTAGTTGTCAAGGGTCTTTGTTTTGTTAAGAATGTGGAGAGAAAAAGGTCTTTGGGTGTGGAAGGTGAGAATAAAAGCGCACGAAGCATATAAACGCCCTTTGGATAGGGCAATTCGAAAATAAACAGAGTTTTGTGCAGTTTCGTCTTTACCTCTACGTGTCCTTTAAGTAATATTTATAAACAGCCTATATCGTGGCAAAATTTATAAGATAATCCTGACAATTAAACTACTTCATATCTTATTGCTTTTGCGTGTTTAAAACAAGCCACTGCCGATTAACAACAGAAACATGAGTAGCGGCGTTTCAGCGAACAAGCCCTAGACGTATTTATCATCTGTTAATTTACTAAAAAGTTTAATTAGTATATGAATAATAAGTTCTTTAGGGCTTGTTAATAAATGATGCAATAATGGCGAAAAATTTGACCAAGAGGTAACATCCAATAATCGAATGAATTGCGCTGCAAACGTCAAGTACGTGTATATATTAAGAAAAGCCAAGTTCATAAACATTGAAATATTATTAATTCGCAGCGGTTGAAAACTGCAACGTATAAAACTGAATGGGCCACTCTGAGCCGACCGTATCAGCTGGAGTGGAGCCAGCTTTGAGCACTTTGTATGCAGGTCTGCGTACCGCTTGCAAGTTACGTTTCACACCCGCGTTCTGGGTCTCTGGAAACTTATTTCTGAAACGTCTCCATTATTACTTAGCGCAAGTAATGAACCAAGTGTATTTCAAAGTTCCAAGTTTGATATAACTCTACGTATCTTTTACGAGTTCCTCTCTATATAACAAAGTTTTCGAAGAATATTATTTAAATGTCTTTTTGACACTAATTGAATAGAATATTAAACTCTTCACTAAGTTTTAGTTAAGATTTGTTAAAAGTTATTTACCGACACCAATATCAGCGATGTTCATCAAACAGGTTTCAAAACTTGTTGTTTTGTGTAGTAACTGGTTTCCTGTAATAAATAATAATAATAACCTTAGGGCAACTAAAATACGACCCCCTGATCGCATAGTATGACTATACATAAATATAGCAAGTAATCTGAGTAAATTGGTAAATAAACACCAATGTAAATAATCTTACATCCAGACACAAAGCAAATAATCATCCTCACCGCTCAAATATTTATTCTGGCTGGGAATTGAACCCACAACCTCCTGCTCGGAGTCACGGTCAATAACCACAAGACTCACAGGACGGCCTCACTAAATCTTGAGTCATTGACGAATGCCGAATGAAACATTAGCTATTATTCAATAGTCAATTAATAAGCTTTATACATTATTATCGTACTATAGATGTAGGTATAAATAATACACTATTTCTGTCTGTTAGAAAAAATAATCTATTATAAATATCAATTGAAAAGAAAGATACCGAGCGACGGACGGCCGCTCTGATACTAGTTAACTAATGGGGAAGAAGTTACTACACAATATACTCAAGGTTAATACATAGTTCCGTAACTTTTCTGATCGTGAGAAACTACAAGGTAGTTCCCAACACATAAAATCTGATCAATAATAATAACTGCCTCGTTGGTCGAGTGGTTTCAGACGTGACTGGCGATCGGCAGGTTCGAAGTTCAAATCCTGGGTCGGGGACCGTTGGATTTTTCTCATTTAGATTTTCTAATAGAAATTTCTAGTACTCGCTCTACTCTGGATCTGTGCCTTTTATATGATAATAGGCTGACCACCAATTTCATTTTGGGATGTAAATGCAACCGGTGAAATGTGGGAGTGTATTACACTTCTCTGCATACCCTTTCGGGGATTGCAGGCGTGATGTCAATAGTAATAAAGTTCCATTGACGAAAGTGTGATATCGATTTAGTCATATCGACCCGAGTCGTGACGAGCCGAGACATGGCACGTCATCGAGATGCGTCATGAATAGTAATGGAAAGGATAGTGTTAGAGAATGCCGTCATATAGGAACTACCCAATATATGCTTCTGAATCTTGGAAAAGAATATACCAGAACGGTTCTTAACTCAAGGAATACAGCAGGCAAGGAGTCAATAAAATTTACATTATATGAAATGTTTATCAGCTTCCTGGTTACCATAGGACATGGGTTATATCTAGTACTTAGGATATAACTAGGCTAGGGACCAAAATTATTTTTAAAAAAGGTATGAGTAGTTCAAAATGCATATTTTAATATATCCAAACCTGCGCACGTAGTGACATCTTTGGTTTCAGTGATTCTCTGTACAATCACATCGTTAGTATTGCACTCGACGGTCCCGTATTGTTTCTTTCGGTTAATACATTTCCTTATTATAGACGAATTCGTACCTGCAATAAAAGTAAGTCAATGAATTAAAGTAAATAAATAGCTTTAACACAACAATAGTAATAATATTGTATATAGGCTTCTCATAACATTCGTTCATTATCGCAATAACATTCGTTTATCATCATCATCATCATCATCATCATCAGACTACTTCCGTCCACTGCTGGACAGAGGCCTCTTCAATAGCACGCCACTGAGCTCGATCATCAGCTCGAACGTCTGTTCTGATCTAACATTCGTTCACGGAATAATAATAAGAAAGCTTTCTATACGTCAATTAAACGCGCGTTAGTGTTCCTGTGGTACCTATGAAAACACTCATGAAGATAAGTAAACAAAAGCTCATGCAGAGAAAAAACATCTATTTAAACAGTATCATATTTTTTTGGCGGAGACAACAATTTACTGGTCTTTGTAATTTTGAAAATATCGATTATTGAATTGCTTAGCGCAATATAAATACATTATTTTTAAATATGTAATCTAGACTAAGGAGACACAAAATCGTACAATGACTCCTAAGCGAAATTAGTCATGACATAGGCATTAGTTAAATACACATTGTAGATGATCCAGGTACCTAATAGAGGTTTAGTATTGAATATTTCTATGGATAAATAGAGCTATGATTTGAGTCGAGTTGAAGGTGAAGTGAAGAAGATGGAATTTCTTTATTCAAAATGGTAAAAAATCTACAAATATACAAAATAGGTTTATTTCGATAATACTACATATAATTGATCTATTATAATACCAGTTAGAAATCGATACAGTGAAGGTCCAATATTGGCATCTTTGTTCACAGATCTGTGGCTTGCCAGTGATGTTGCAGATTGGCCTAAAATTAAAAGTAAAAAATCATAAAAAAAAGAAAATTAAATATACAAAATATACTTAGTAGATACATATTCACGTCAAATATTCACAATGACAGTAGGAAGACTCAGTGCGAATTTTATTGGAGATAAACAAATTTTAATACAATAAAAACGCCATAAACAAAAATAACGATAACATTTTTCTTTGCAAGATAACAATGTCGATTAGATAGATATTTCTTAGCGAGAGCATTTGAGAGCATACTTTTATAACAACCATTAAACGTCTGTGGCCAATCTTGAACAGGACTCCTTGAATAAGACTATTAGTGCCAGTTAGTTCAGTCACTATTGATTATTAAGACAGAATTTGGAAGTAATAAGTTTATAGGAATAGGAATATCAGTGTACATAAGTCCATATTACACAATTTACTATGAATGCAATTGTTATCAGTCAGTATCTGTCTTGAATCTGGTAACAGACAGGCGGCTGCTCCTGTTAACTGCAATGATCGCATCTAGTGTACACGTATACTTGCAATTGAGAACCACATTCTTCACACCAATGCATAACTTTTCTTAATTATTATTATGGTTATAATTATACGGGCAACCAGTTGCTTGGGAAATGGAAGCAATGATAACACTACTTCAAAAAACCATTCCTTTACATTTGTATATCTTACAGTAAAATATCAGTTATATCGTTTATCACTATTTGAAATTATAATGCAGATAAAAAGGAAAATATTCAAATATTTGATTTCCAAGCTCTCAGTTAAGTAGCGTAATAAATTGCATATCATGTGACGAAAATTTTATTAATTGAATTTCCAACCGTGTGAACGAAGTACACTTTGTAATTTTCGATATAACATAAAATAACTGAGTAAAGGAGACTCTCATCATCACCATGAACATGATTGATGATGAAAATATTATAGTCACGATCGCTTCTGATAAAGCTTACAACTTATTTAACAGAATAAATGAATATTACAATAATGTACTATTGACCGCATATCTTAATAACTATACATGTACTTGAGCGAATATATAATTTTATCCGATACTTTTATAAGGAAAAATATATAAAACATTATTAAAAAGTAGAAGCATTATGTAAAATTTATTTTACTATAATAAAATAGTTCTTTATTATTATTAAAGATAGACAATCATTAGAATTCTATTCACCGAACAATTGTATTCTTTGCCAAGTGGAATACGATTCTATTGGGCTGTTTGTGAATATAATACATAATATTTTGAAACGATTTTGAAACTAAATGGAATAATAAAATTGTAAAAGCTTTTTTAAAATATTCTTTTCAAATGCAAATATAATCTTTAAGCTGGTTAGACATATTAGAGAAATTGTTATACAATTTCCCGTATTTTGTTTTTTTATTTAAATGTACTCGCTTAACATAAGGTCCAAATTTATTTGTTCTGTTTGAATATTTTAAAAGAAAATATTAAATATAAATCAAAATGTTTCTAAAATAAATAGAAAATAATCATTTCAGAGCGAATGTGTTTGATAAGAAACGCGTAATGAATTTCTTATGAATTTCAATAACATTATATGTCGAGAAGGTCTATTATCCCGTGAACTACGTGACAATAATTGAAATTCTAGATGTTCTACACATGTCTGAATTACATTTATAATAAGATATTAGAACTTCATTAAGTAAACACATAAAAAAAGGAACCTCTAACATTCTTTATTTAAAGAGACGACACATTTATTTAGTAATTAATTTATTGTTACACGCTCAATTATTAAAATTTTAAAATTACCTACCTTTTATTCATAATCTAATTAGTCACTATCGTTATTAATTATTTTAAACCATATTAAAAATACTCACCTTCCTTTTTCATTATTTCACGAGGCGCCATGTTATTTATAATAGAGTTGTAGGTATATTGAAATATGAAAGTCTAAACTGCATCAAAATATTACGAAAACATCATTCAATTTATGGCTAACCACAAATTATGTAATCTGGCGGTAATCCGGTGCCGGTAACCACTTACCAGCAGGTGGCCCGTCTGCCTATTTGCTAGGCTAGATAAAAAAAAACCCGGCAGAGGTAGGAAGAGGAGTGTAAGCTCCCATGTTTTATCAGTGACGTTTCCGTCCCATTATGGAGTTACAAGGATGATTATCTATAAATAGAAAAATAAAATGGTAGTCAATGTCAAACCTGCTTCAACTTTATTATTTACTGGGATCCACGATTTTACTTTGAAAGATGTGGTTATTTCGGCGGTTTTCTGTTCCTTCGTCACCGCGTCCGTGCCTGGGTGCAGAGTAAGAGTAAAAAGTAAAAACGTGTCACGAACCGCCCAAAAGGAAATAGCGAGACGATTTACGCGGGAAAGTACTTCGAGTCGGCGATTTTGCGGATGGATAGACACGGGCGAGTTGTGTACGTGGTACATACTACGTAATTCTTTGTTGGCGTTGGAATGAAATTTTTTATATGGTTATGTAATGAGTAACGGTCATTTAGGTATCTGATGTCTAATGTCATTGCAGATCATAGCATCTGTATCCAATGTTCTATAATAATTAAGTTCTTTATGTCAGATCCATCGTTGTCCTTGGATACTAAGGTAAGGTTTTCTAGATGATTCTATTGTTAATATCATTCTTCATCCTCATCACCATCATTATCGGCATCATCGTCAGCTCGTCTCGGTGTAGTAAGTACTATACAAAGGTGTACCCAACGTGCGTTTTGCCCATAATCCCCACGCTGGCCATACCTACAATTTTAGAATCGAAGAGCATCTATTTTTTTTTATAGTAGGTATTGCCCGCATTAATTAAAGCTTCCTCAGTACTGTTGATAAGAGTTATTACCTGTTTCTCTATAAATGAATATAGTAGTCTGCACATTGGCGTTGTCCCAATTTATCGAATGCAGGAACTGCATGGCGCGGACTGTGAAAATAAAATTGTATGCAACACTGGACACATTATTAATACGATTTGCCATTTCAGTTGTTTTCATGAAACAGCCTTAAACAAAAATGCTTTATTGCTCTTCATAAAAAATAGTCATGCTACGATAAAAAATGTTAACTCCGTTAGGGCCAAGAGAAAATTTGTAGTAAAATTATTCACGAGAATAAAAAACCGGCTCCCGATTCCCTGAGTAGGATTCCAGGAAAACAAGATAACGGAACGAATGAATTACAAAATATTATTACAGCCTACGGGTTGTCTATATACTTTGACACAGACTATATTCATTAACATACAAGAAAGAAAAATGTTTTTCTAAGAATTCGCAGTCCTTCTTAAAGACACATCTATGGTTCCTTTGTAACTAAATCGCAACGTTCGTCTGTCACATAATAAAAATACAATCATAATAAAATGGTATTGGTAAAAATACGTTAGGTACTTTTATTAAACTTTTTAGGTGATTTCGTCCAACTTGACCATCGTTCAGCTGTTCTTTTCCACACTCCCTTCCAAGGGCGTCGACAAATTCGACCGATGGACATTCGTTTACAGAATATCTCGAAGGGTTGTGACACTGAGAAACAAGAAGTTTATCATTAACAAAGTTCCAGAGAAAACGCGGCAGTAATTAATTATGTTAGAAAAAATATATCGTACGAAGTATCCTTCGCTTCAAGTAAATGACACTCGCTGGAGGCAATGGAAGATTAAGAGGACGGAAAAAACACAGTAGGCTAGACTTTCAACCTCATTTATAACTTTCTTTAACGTCTTACTTTCAAACAATCAACCACGAACTTATTTATGACAAACTTAATTAAATGCGTTAGTTCATTATATTTTATCAATTTGCCAAAACTGTATGTAAGTACCTATATATTAATCAATATTATCATAGTTACATTTATCTATAAAGTTAAAAAAGTTAAAGTGTCAACGATTCATGCGCTTAAGTGTATATGATTATGTTCACATACCTACACCTTACCTAAAACTCCTTTTTAATTTTATTTACCTGGTTGACAGTGTTCTTTACAGACTAATCTCCTTTCTAATGTTATTTACCTGGTTGACAGTGTTCTTTACAGACTAATCTCCCAAACGTTTAAATAGATTGTAATAACTCGAATTATTGAAAGGTAGGTGACTTTTCAGACAGTGATTTAGGTCAGGATCGAAGAGAGATGGCATAAATCAAGTCTCGGGAGAGTGCTATAGTCAATATTTTTTTATTATACGGAATGAGAATTACTGTTATTTATTATACGGAAGTAAATTTTTATTATACAGAAATGAACGATATTTCCTGATAAATATAACCTAAAACTTTTCTAGGCAACAGTGGTGAAAGTCGAACTTAGGATGGATTATCACTTCCCATTAGTTGAAATTGTGGCCAAATCTTTAGCCTGTTAAGTACAAAAAATTAAAAGGGAAATTTACATACTACATCTGTGAACCATTTGTTTGCTTATATTGTTTATTTATACAACACTTGCATTTAAAAGATACGCAAAAATAGAGGTATACTTTCCTAAACATCGCGTAAAATAATATAATACATTCAAGCATTATAATGAAATAAATTTGTCAGAAAAAGAAATATATAAATGAATCTTACGCCTGTTTTTCTTTTTTGAGTGACGTCTGTAATTCTGACATTTGAGGCAGCGCCCTCTGTGATCCCTTAGACTGAGGTCGTCAAATTTCCTATTGACTTCCTTTCTCCAGCAGTAGTGGTGAAAGTAATCATGGTAGTTGTAGTTATCTGATAATAATATAAGAACACTTTCAGGTAACCTTTTAATTATTTATGAGCATCCCAAGTATAGAGGAACCGAGTAGTTGGTGATGTAATAAGTACAAGCCACAGATTTATCTGCGAATTTTCTGCCATTGTAACATATACATATGTATGTATGGGCAAATTAACAATCTTACACACAAGCCATAAAAATATAGATATGACTTTGAATTGAGATTTGGCAAATATTGTAATTACTAAGTACCTAAATACGAGTATATCTTATTACCTGACCATTTCTTCATAAAATCGTCAGTACCATGCTTTTGATCATTGAAGTGGCTGCACCAAGGATTGCTTGTAAGTGTGTCAGATGCCTTCGAGGAGTTCAGTAGCGTGGTAGAATTGTCCCGGTGCTGGGACCAGTCGGTGTGGTAACGGTCATCCGCGTCGCTCTCCTCGATTTGTTCCAGAGTGCACTGGCTCAGATCCTCACACGGATCTTCTTCGGTATCAGCGACGCTGCTCATTTTATCAATGCCTAAACAATGCGAAATATATTAATGATTTTTGTGTTATTTTTCAATTCAGTTCACTGTCCTGTGGCATTGTATCACCCAGAAATAATCACACGACAACTGTTGCCTACTTTACTAGTATAAAAACGTCAAAGAATCGGTCCTATAATCTGAAGACCTACTTAAAATGCATACCATTGTATTATCATTTTGCGTCAGAGTGCGTCTAGCCCAAAAAGTAATGTTTACAGTCGATTCAGTAATGATCTGTTATTTAACTTGCAAGAAAATCTGTACATAATGATTATCCTACCTTCAAAATTAGTAGTTTTCTGTACCACCTCTGACGAACACTCGACGTACGATGGCACAGGTATACTCTTGGGAGCATCACGGTGTCTCACTGGGTTAGGTGTTGATGGGAATTTGATATTTTTGCGAAGATCTTAAAATTAATTGAAGATTTGTGTTGAATGTGCACGATGTCAAAATGTTATCCAATTGATTGACCGTTTAAAACCTTTCAGGAAACTTATCTTAAGGTTGTATGATGTTATCAATACCTATTCGATTCGATTTTGAGTAATAACGACATGGCTTGTGTGTTATACGGAAATATATGTACATTTAAATACATTGAAAAGTTAATGTCATAATATATGTAATTTATTTTATTACGCTACGTCACTGCAGAACTGAGAAATGAAAGAAAATCATGTTTCTGAATGCAAACAATAATTTTATACGTAACTTTTGTACGGTACTTGTGATACCTGGTTTTAATTGTCGCGCGATCTTGATATCGGTATTGGTTTTAGGTACTTCCTGGCAACTTTTTTCCTTGTCCCGGCTCAAGCTATCCGTCTTAACCACATTCATAACGACTGTTTCATGTTCGGTTATATGGCTTACTGTGGAATTAAAAATGTGTGATATTTGTGTATGAAGGATGTGATAGATTTTCTTTGGTACCAACGCTTTTATATTCTACAGTGAAGAACACGAAAGATTTGTACAAAAAATCCAATATATAAATAAGATAACATTTTTTCGTTTAAAGCTCGTAGAAACAGCTATTAAAACAATATTATAGTTCAATTATTTATCGTTAATTTGAAGATATTTATGAAGTGAATAATAAAAAAGCAAATATATGTATGTCAACATGGAAAATTTTCACAGTCGCTGAATTTTTGATCAGTAGTGTTGATACTATATTTAAACATTTTAAGACGGTTTTATTGCACCGTATAGAGTCAAAACTCGCGGTCAAAAATTCTTAAAAGATTCAAAGATTCTTAAAAGATTCCACTACCCTAATTTGTACTAAAGCTGACACTTAGAATTTCGAGCATTTGGTTATGCTTCTGTGACTATTATAGATAATTTTAATTTTGTACTTTCCGCTTTACCTTCAGCAGTTTTTAATCCAATTTCATTTGATGATTTTGTATTAAGTAAAATATCTTCTTGTTCTCTTGGAGCATAATATTCGATATTTTTGGACTTCACACTGGATTCGACTTTACTTGGCGGACTCATTGATCTATAACCTAAACGATATTATCATTTTAATTTAGAACTCACCACATGTATACAGCGTGAAGAAACCATGTTTATTTTATTAATTGATACTCTAATGTAATTTACATAATATTCCCATTACATTCTCTTTCCATATTAGTATCTACTATAATTAGAAGTTACTTACCAGATTCATTATCTCTCGTCGAATGTTCCAATTCCGATGTTAGCCAATCGCTTACATTTTCGTCCGTTGTTTTAAAACTCCCCGGAGTACTATTATTGGGCACTAAAGGCCTTTCTATCCCATTAGCTGTACTCTGCCAATTTTGAGTGGAATCTGGAAGATGAACGGAAAGTTTCATTCGTTGGAGATTTATACAAAATAAAAACTATCACTCTGTATATAAACTATTTTTCTAACTTGGATTTTCTGGTAGAAATTTCTAGTAGTGGGTATGACTCTGGATGTGTGTCCGGTATATGTAATCTCACCACCTATTTCGTGTTGAAACGTAAACGTAACTGGCGAAACGTATAAGTACACTACACCCCTCTGGCTACCCTTTCGAGGATTGCATATGGAATGTTACATTTATTACGAAAACTAGCACACCATCGATTCTTTTATTCTGATAATTATTTTCATAAGAGAAAAAAAACCTTACCAACAATTATATGATTTTCTTGGGTTCCCAGATAGTTGCTTACTTCAGCAATTTCAATTATTCTTGGCGTAGAAAATGGCACGGAAACTGAATTATCAGAAATGTCTATCATTTCACTGACAGATTCAAGAAGCCAATCTATAAAGTTGAATGTTACCATTAAAAATTATAAGCTGTAAGCATGATACAATATAATACAATATATTTATTCTTGAATATACCCTGAAGTTAGTATAAGACGATACAAATTCTAAGAGCTACAACAACATATGTATAAAAAGACGGTCTTGTCGCCATCAAATGATCTTCTACCAGACAATATTCCGATAAGTAAAGAGTAGACACAAGCAGAAACAAAGGGCACATTAAATATGAAACTTTTATAAAACGAAATGTATATTGATAATGCTTTCGAGGTCACAATTGTAATAATTGTTTGGATATAAAACATGGAATAATTTAATGTTAATGAAAACTAAATGTAAGGTTACCTGTAATGTAGTTGGGTCTATAAAAATGTCCAAATGTTGGTATAGGTTTCGCCTTAGACGCCGCCTCCGAATGGCATTTTGGATAAAAATCTGCAACGTATACTTTTTTAGCTGTTGTCTTTAAAATCGTAGCAACTTTTAAGAAGTGCTATTATCTATCTAGTTCTGCAAGTGTCCTTTTATTACCTGCGTCAACATTCAAAAGTTGAACTCTTTGAACTTTCTGGTTTGTATCTATAGGTCCCTTTGATACACTCTGGCCTTCAGTAGATTGGCTTTCATCCGCATAGGATTCTTTTATAGGGGGCTCTCTAATATCCATACGTCGCCGGGGTATATGACTTGTTCTTAATTTCTCATCATAACCTTGAAAAATGTCATGAAGGGGTGCTGTTAGCTAGGCAAAATTAAATGTAAATTGAAGAATCAAATTCTAATGGAATTGCAATAAATATTGAAGTATTTGAAGTTCGTTACTTCTAATGTAAATTGTAATAATGACATTGATAAAAATTTTTACTAGTTTAAAGGTAGGTTTCATTGGAAAATAGTAACTATTGAAAAATGACTTACGTGTAATATTCTGCTTTGTACTGGGCTTATGTACATTTTTAGGAGTATTCCCTTTAGTATCTATTTTAAATAAAAAAAATATATGATAGAAACGAGGTAAAAGCGGAAAGTATCTCTTTTGTTACAATATTTAATGGTCCTATTATTTAAAATAAACTTAAATTAACAAATTAATTAATGAATTGCTTATAGCTTTGATGCGGTTGTAGATTCGAGCTGATCTGTTAAGTATACTAGTGCAATTGACTTTTCAAAATATCGGCTATTTCCATAAATATTTTTGTCCTTTGGAAAGTATCTTAAGCGATCGATTCAGGAGGCTCATTTTTAAATGTTTTAAAGTAAACGTCAACTGAGGCAGCTTAGAAATATCCGAAAGACTTTTTAGCCATTGATTTCTATTTTCCCAAACCTGCATTGGAGCAGCGTGGTGGAGTATGCTCCCTTTCTGCAGACTCGTGTTCTCAGAAGTGTGAAATTAAAAAAAAATGTTGAATATTTAATTAAATCTCTTGAATGAATCGCTATACAGAAGTAGTTTAAAATGGTTTACGACTTTATATTAACTTAAAATTAATAATAATATCATTTTAACCTTTATTTTGTTGAAAGCCTTGTCTTGGAATATTAAGTGGTATTTTTGTTCTCCTTGAATATCTATTTGCATCTACAAGTTTCGTGTTCTCTGACAGATGACTGGATTTTACTGTAATAACATAATTTCACCATTTACCTACTCTATTACTAATTTTGGTTAGGGTGTATCAATTCAATATGGATATGGTAGTACAATGTGATTTCCTTAAGAGCTTTTATCAACTTTTATAAAAACGACTAGTGAACACTGTTAAATATACAATGTTATTATTTAAAATTACCTTTCGTTGATTTTTCTCTGTTAGCCTTAAGAGCGGCTGGAAGATATTCACTTCTCGGAACTTTCACATGCGATAAAGGTTCCATTATATTCTGAAATCAACCCAACTCATTGAGTCAAGATATAGAAAACAGGGAAACACTACAATAGACGTTTCGAACGTGTCGTGGTTGCTTACCTTTTATTTACTTAAATAGTTTTGTAATATTTATTATCCAAATTACACAATTCCAGCCAGCATATTTTGCAGGATGGTGGACTTTAGAGACAACGTATCACTTAAGTTTTAAATTTTGTTCAACTATTTCGCAATGTCCGTGAAACAACAATGCGGCGTGCCCTCCCCCACCTTTCGATATGGTTGAATAGCAATTCTTAACTTTTTCTTGGATGAGTCTTGAAATATGTCGAGATTAGTCTTTAACAAGCTTTTTTTTTCAAATTTACCGATACAACTTTCGAGCCAAGAGAAACAAGGTATAAATATCACTTATAATTTGTATTAAATGTATAATGTTTACAGAAAATTTTACAAAATTTAATCAAAAACATAAAATTTTGACAGAAATCAATGTTTCTGCCAAAATTTTATTGGCTATTGACGTCTGTCACAAAGTATTGTTTTACGTTCTTTTTATTTTGCAGTATTTATAACTGCGCTACTGTAATAGGTTCTTCTGTGACGCTTTTAGGCTTATCCGACTTCAATTTTTCTTCAGCTTTTAATTCTTCCAGTTTCTTTATAAGATCTTCTTGAACACTGTCAACTATTTCTTTTAAATTCTTAGCTGGAAGAAAATTCGAAACATGCGGCACTAGTATGTTAATATTCTAGTGAAATGTTTAAATGCATAAATGGTAAGTAAACATGTTTACTTTTAAATACTATTGTGCAAATAAGGTCCAGTTTCGATTTTGGAATATTAAATTTATTTTACCTGTTTTCTGGTTAAATTCTTCTGCTATTAATGATATTCGTTTTAACGTGTTGACGTGCTTAGCTATTTCGCTGGCAACGTCATGCTCTCCAGTCGTATTCACAGCTGCATCTTCCATTACTGTTTTATTTCTTTTGTCTGGCATTTTGAATACGTCACTATTAACTAAAGGCATTTTAGGTATTCTAAAGCCATGCTTTTGCTTTACTTCATCTGCATCTTCCGTGTAAGTATTTGACGACAATAATACGACTGGATTCGGAATATCTATTAAGTCGTTAGGCAATAATTCAGGAGCGTACGTTTGTAAAGTTTCAATTTTCATAGGCGATTCCTTTTTTGCCGGAGATTTTTTAGAAACCTTAATTGGTAATGCGTTTGTTAAGCTGTCTATGATCATTTCTGTAAAATAAGAACAAGTTATAGGTTAATAAATCAAAGTCTTTGTTAGGATTTATAGAAAAAAAATTGGGGTACCACCACCACAGGAAAAACAAGCGAATGTATTGTTTTCTACGTTCTTATACACAGAGATTTACTACAAATATGTTTTAATTGAAACCAGTACTTGTTCACGGTCACGACGTCAAACGCTCTCAAGTAAATTCAGCACTATTCAGTAAGTCACGACTGTTTTTTCGCTACGTAGATTAAATAAAAATACTTTTATTTTACTAGGTTAAATCAGGTAGGCAACAAAGTAATTTCGTTTTTTTTTTGTTTGTAGTAAGACTCGATACTTTCAATGTACAGAATACACTTTAATCAGTTGAACATCTTCTATTATATTCAATGACCTTTCACCACAGATCCGATATCTTTACGATTCCACAAGCAGGAAACTTCGGGACTTTATCAGAAAAAAGCTCAACCAAGTGCGATTGGAGGTCTTTGTTATTACAGAAATTTTTACCATTTAAAAAGTTTCGGACACTCCGTAATAAATGGTTATCCGATGGTAGAGGATCGGGATTACATGGAGAATGTGACATTATTTTTATAAGCTTCACTTTATTCGTATGTACCTAAATATATGTTACTAAATATATTTAAATAAGGTTTTGATTTCTTTTTTCTTTGATTGCTTCTCGAACAATACGGTTTTCTTTTTGGTGCCATTCAGTTTTCGGTATGTTTTAGATCACCGCGGTAAGTGTTTTATTTGAAATGGGATACCGAAATATCGAAATTGTTCTTTTAAATGCTTTTCTTTTCCTTATGCCAACATAAAACTCCGAACTATTGAACCACACCAAGATAATCTACGTGATCATTAATTATTGTGTCTGATTTTAACTTTTTTATTACCTTTCGTTCATCATCGTCCAATTTAATTACGAAGAATTAATCAATGCATATCGTGTTCGTGCAATGCGTTTGTCTCTAGTCTCTAGGGTCAATGTCTCTAGGGTCCAATATGTAGATAAATAATTAATGAGAGAGAACTCACGTACGACATTTTTAGGTGATTCTGCTTCTTGCTTTTTTTTCATTGCCAGTTTTCTTGTAAGTTCGGCCAAAAACATGGAGCACGTTGGTCCTTCAGATAACGGAATTGTTTATGTTTAACTTAGTGGCAGACTTTCCTTTAAATTTATTACAATCATTAACAATGTACATACTAACCATCGCTTTTGCGTTTCTTCGCTGTTTTAGGTTTAGTTGTTGGTTTCTTGTTTTTTATTTTGTATCGAGATGATGACTTGTCCATTTCTGCGAATGATTTAATAGCTTTTCTGTTAATAGATCTATTTTATTTTTAAGTTTATTTTGTATTGGGGCTGTAATATTTTTCTAGACATGCAATTATTTTGAAGATTCTTAAAATTTAAATTACCTTGTTGAGCACTTTGATGATAACAAGGGAAGTCCCTTTTCGGGACTTCCGGTTGAAATTTAATAAATAGACGCAATATTTATATTGCCTTGACAAATCGCAACACTATAAATTTGAGATGACATGGCGGTTAACTTCAATGTCATTAAATAAAAAATAACTATCTATTCGTGCCAGTAAATAAAATTACAAGAAATAAAAATTCTGTAGATAAAGCAATGGGAAAAAAATATCATCAGCTACTATATTTATGATACTTTTTGGTTTACTTTACATTAAGGCTTTGACGGTACTGTCTAAACATAGATTGACATTTGCATTACTTCATAGAGTACCTACTATACTGTATTATACTGAAAATAACTGTGACTCACATATATTACTTTTCTGCTTATGAAGCTCACTTATAATAAACCATAACAATTACTTTTCATTTATTGGTACACCGTCAAAATAAATTACCTCTGAGTATTTTATAACTTCAATTTAAAAGAAATATTATATTTGACGAAGTTACGTAGTTATGTCAGCTGTTTGTTATCAATATAGAGCTCTTAAACTCCATTATACCAATATGATAAAAAACTTGGTGGTAAAAGCTATTTAAATGTTAAATACATGGTGCTCGGACTATCCATTAAGAGATTTGGTGTCATGATACAGTAATACCAAATAGTTATTTGTGTTAAAATTCCTGTCGCTTCCAATTTATTTAGTAACGACTTTAAAGGTAATAAAAAGGTAGAAGAAATGTAGACAAGAAGTAATGTAACAATGTAGAAAAGAGAAAATAACTGAAAAATGTTGTTACGTTTTTATTTTTAGTGAAAATCCATGGTTCGTTTTATCATCGGTTGATTTTCAGACGTAGCTATGGTGGATTGGATACTGGTTTCTGCAAAATATCATTTAATGTTATGTATAAAAAGCACTGTTGCTCTTGAAGTTTACAGTACAGTCACCTACTTCGAGAGCCCTGAGATCAGATTAGAGCACGTACTACTAGCCTTACAAAGTATTGCGCCTCGTCAAATAAATATCATTTGCTGTAACGTTGAAGGGAAATATCATTAGAAATTCTGCACACCTCACGAGTTCTACATAATGTTTTCTAAGGCGTCTAAAAACTGCGTCTAAACAAAGAACCTACGTTATTATAATAGGAGACTAATATGCAACAAATACAGATTAAAAACGTTTATGATGATTAAAATATCTATTCGTAGATTTAATTCATAGAATTATTATGTAAAAAATTGTATTCAAAATTCAAATTTGATATAGCAGGGACTCTTTACCAATCGTATCATCGAAAATATAAATGTCATTTAATACATTGTAGTGATTATCACGGTTGCAGTATATTTTTGTGCATAATTTGAGGATCCAAAAAAAGTTTTTTGACTTTTTTGAAGGGTGTAAAAAATACGACACTCGCTGCCAACAATATAAGAACCAACCGCAGCCGGCGCCTTTTAATTTACTTACATACGAGTATATGGTAGACGGATTTTAAAGCTATGTGCCCTTTTACTTACATTAATAGTAGATGGTTCCCGGTTGGTTGCGGAGACAGTTTCAGATGTTGTCGTTCGTGAAGATACCTTCGGGTCATGTAAATGTTCTGAATGGACTTGAGCCAAGACCAGTGCTGCAGTTGGACTTGCTTGTTGGGGTTCTGTAGAAGAAAAATGATTTATATCCCTTTAATTAAAAATTGATTGATGTGGTTGTTGAGATGAACATGATAAATGGAAAATTTCGAGCGGAAAGTCACAATATTGTATTAGTTTCTACATATTTAACTGAAAATGATTTATGTAACAAAGTAGTACGGAAAATTAAACTAGGCTGAAAAGCAGTTAAAAAAGCAATATTGCATGGAACGATTATAACTTACTGCTGTTGACAATTTTCGAAAGTTTTAGGTAATAACAAAGTTACTGTCATCTTACTAAAATCATTCATAATTACTTTTACCTGGGAGGGTGTGATAACTTTCATGTGCATCATAGAACTCTTCTCTAGTGGTTTCACCGGGAACAGATGGGACAGAATCAGAAAGGTTACTAGAAGTATCGCTAGTTTTATCTTTATTAGCATCTTGTTGGCTTCTTTTTCGCATTCTTTTTTCGAGCTTCTTTCTTTTAGCTTCTTGAGTTGGAGCTACTACATCTGTTCCGGTTTCATCTTTTTTCAGTTCATGCAGCTCCAGTACGAAAGGTTGGTTGCTATCAAATACGCACGGTTCTGATGATGATGATGATGTTTCCTCATCCGTGTCTGTCATGTTGAGAAGGTCTTCCAGATCCCTATCTGTAATAATTTACGAACTATGAAGTAAAGTTATAAGTTAGGACTAGATGCACAGAAATTGTATGTTGCTTACGACGACATCCTGTGGGTACTTATCAGGTGGTACGAATAGCTATTAGTCACTTAGAAAATATATAATATAGCTTCATGACTGCATTTCCTTGCAGAGGTGGACAGAGACATGTCATATTATATGTCGCAAGAATAGGGGAAAAGGCTATTGCTATATATTGCTGTATAAAATATTATAGAAAACTTGAAAGTGCGGATCTTTCATTGCACAAAGATATGGTTTTGCAGTGCTTAGATTTTCCAAAACCTAATTTCAAAACGCCACGTTCTCTAGTAAGCGTTTAAACTCTGC
>DWME01000662.1:0-30843 GCA_018244795.1 Parelbella ahira ahira
GCACTTGGCCAGCGTGGCAGACTATGGCCTTAACCCTCTCAATATAAGAGGAGACCCATATTCCAACAGTGGAATGATAAATGGGTCGATTATTATACTATAGACACTATCCATATTATGCACTAAATTAAAGAGAGTTGTTAGATGACCTATAGACCAACTATAATTGTCTACACCACATATTCCAACATATGCCATAATATCACATCTATACATCCCCAAAGGAATAGCCAGAAAAATATATTATTACACTCCCACGTTTCACCAGTTACGTTCAAGTCCCACAGAATAGGTGGTGAACCTATTGCCATACACCGGGCATAGATTCAGATTACAATATAGACACTATTGGAAATTTAGGGAAGCAAGAACACAATTTTATCTCTTCCAACTACTCGTAATGTCGCATGGAACATATCGCTAGTTAGGAATAAGGCCGCTTATTGTACGACCTACTTAGCTTTTTTTGTATTTATCTTTGTTCATCATATTTTGATATACAATAATAAATAATACTACCACCGCTGGTACCAGTACCGGTACCGCTGCTGGTAGAACTGCTTTGAGAACACAACTCAACAGACACCGACACTCTTTCATAACCTACTCTGTGGTTCCGTACATACTCGATTTGAAGACACTCGGCCAATTTGCTGTTAGATATTACAATTTAGGGTTCCGCACACAACGTGATAATAACATCCAAACGGCGCACCGACCTCTAAAGGGTGGCATTAAGAGTGGAATGTAGGATTGTAGGAAGAGTGTAATGCAGACGTTTAGTTCTCTTTCGTCTTCTATTATTAGGGGATAGGCAGAGAGTGCAGACAACATCTTCAACAAAAATATATAATATGCCAAATATCTCTACCCTCACAGAACTAATGTTTCTTGTATATTTGTCACTGATTTCATACACATGTGCTGATTTCAAAGTCTTATGACTTCCCTGTCAGTCAGTAATTGACCTTTTTGTTCAATATGGGCCAGTCTGTCTATAATGCTAGATCGGATTTAATTCAATGTTTAATATTTTGTTGCCATACCATCTACGTCCTCTATTTTACTATAAAAATAAAATGTACTAAGAAATAAATATTATAAATATTTATACATATAAATATTTTTTTTATACATGTAAATATATTTTAAAATACCATAACTGATGAAACCTGGTATTACACCCTACTGCCTACTTTCTTGAGAAAACATAACCGTGAAATTGTAGTATGTTAGACATGTAAATACATTGTATAAAACATATGTGACATATTTTGACATTGCACGTAAATACTCACTTACGACGTTCTGACGGTTGACTGTCGCGGCAATCTGTCCCACGCATAGAGTTAGACATCTCGTGGAATAGAATACATTGTTCATGCGTCCGATGTAGGCTCATCTCGCATTGATGTCATATGACTTATGACTTACATATCTGTGAGTACTAGGGTGTTACTAGGGTGTACTAGGGTGCATGAAATACGTGCGTGATGTTAGGTAACTAAATACCTTATTAGATTTAAGTGACACTGTTTTGCTTGAGCGAGGAAATTTTATTAAAAAAAAATATAACTTGCTATTATTATTACTACCATATCATCACGGTAGGTCTTTTACAGGGTACGTAGATAGCTGAGTAGGTGCCGGATTTAACTAAGTCATAATGTTTTTAAATAAAATTTTGTTTGTTATTTAAAAAGTCCTTTATTCATATTAGTAACGGTTACATTTCCTAAAAGTGGTTCCCGAGTTGGTAAACTTATAGGCATCGGATGGATCGTAGCCCAGACTACTTTAAGAACCACCGAGTCAAACCATTTATAAACAGGTACATTCACAATGCCATGTCTATACGTGCTACCTCTATGGCCGCACTGTTTTCCGTCTCAGTCTATTCCTGTCTATATACACATACATATATGTATAATTTATGTATATGTATAGCGACGCGATTGGTAAAGTCGGTGTTTTTGTTCGATGTAAGATTTGTCAGTTCTTTAACTGTAGATAATTGTTTTTATAGTACCTACATATAGTGTTGTCATGCCTTGTTCCTTGAGGGATAGGTAGCGTACAATGATAATAGATAGAAAAAGAATAGTACTAATAAAATGTATGTTTTGTATTATGGATAGAGAGGATTATTTCAAAATAATTATTTAGACATTTTCCATTTTTCCTGGAGTATTTCAGGTGACTATTATCTAAGGAAAGCACTTCTGATCTTCTATAAAACTTCGGTTCTATTTGAGACTGTGTCCATTTGTACATCTGAACAGGACGGCAGTGAAAATATGAGATCTGATAAATACTTTAATGTTTTTTTGTGACCCTGATTTTTTAACTTAGGAATAATTATACACATGTTATGTATATATACATATTAATGAATGGAGAATGTGGCATTCAGTGCTGTCTGTCAACCCGTAAGGGAGCTGACATAAAGATTTTTATGTACGTTTTCAAAATCAATCTAAAATTTAGTTTACTTTTGATGCACACCTAAGTCCATCTTCTAGAAGCTTCCAATAGCTTCAAATACTTATACTTAATACCTTTTTGGTGTATATTATGTGATCCAATCCAACACTAAGATTATTGCGTTTACCTTACAATTTATTAAAATTTCCACGTACACCAATTTACGCGAAATTTGTCAGTATAAGAAAATGGTGTAGGCGTGAAGGGTTCTGTGGAACTATTAATAAACATTATTTTCAGTGGGATAGCGCAAAAATCAATACATAAACGTAACATCACGCCTGTAATCCCTGAAGGGGTAGGCAGAGGAGTGTAGTACACTCCCACGTTACATTAGTTTCTTTAGTGGTTTAATGACGCTGTAATAGTAAGTCAGGACTGTATCCCAAGGGAATTATTATTTCTGTGAACATGTGTTGAATAAAAAGAATTAGACATAATATGTTAAAGCTATATTGTAGGTACTCTTTGCCTACTCCGTAAAGGATCCGGCGTGAAGTTAAGTACCTATGTATTTTAAGGCTTGTTGTATACATCAGTTTTATGCAAATAGGTAGGTACTTGATACTCATCTTGGATGTCGAGAATGGGAGAGCGCAATATTTTTTCTTCTCTACACTTGAAATATACATTTAACATCATAAGCAAAACAGACGGAGTCGCGAGCATCAGCTAGTGATTCAATATAAATATTATTGTCAATATCAATTACTAGCTTTTGCCCGCGGCTTCGCACACGTTTAATTCGGTGTAAAAATTCCCCTTTCCCTATATCGTGAAGATTTCCTGCTCTCTTTGGAATATCTAAATACATATAGCACATTTTACTCATTTACTTTTAAAATTTTTACCTATTAATTTTATTTTTACAATTAATGTACCACTACGTTTAAAATAAAAACGCGTTGAAGAAGCTAGATTTTGGCATTTGTTTGCAAATATTTTTTTTATCTTTCGTAAAAAAAGTTTTTTTTTCTTATAAAGTATCCTATGTTACTTCTAATACCTCTAAGAATATGTGCATACAGTTTCATGATGATCGGTTAAGTAGTTTTCATGGGAAAGCGTAGCAAACAAACTTAAATTGACATTTATAATATTATTATTATTATTATAGTAGGGATAGTAGGGATGTAGGTTTTTCAAAACAATTTCATACAAAGTAACTTAATGCCGCAGACACACTGAAACACCCTTAGTTGGAACACGGCTTTACGACACGAATACGCACACATTCATAAAATTTCAACGGAGTTTATATTACCATCACAGTATATCACGATGAAACTAAATAAAGTTTAAAATTTAACCTTATGCCCTTGCAATAAAGATTGCAATATATTTCTATAGCGACAAATCTTTAAGTAATTCTGAACATTACGTATTCCAACAAACTACACAGTGTTAGTCTCTTCATACAAAAGCGAGAACACAGTGGCGCTCAGTGTTCGATATTAGTTGGTTGGAATTTACCGTGTATATCTATATAGAGTGTTTTCGAACATGCAGCGTTGGCATAGACACAATATTGACCTGTTATTTAATATGGAAATTGCGTTTTGATACTTTTATTTAATTTGTAGATTGTTTTACAATTAGTGAGTGAACACGGTGCGATTAAAGTTTTATTTGAATACTTTGTCTTTAGTTTCTCGTTAAATATGTCATAATTAAGCATTGTTATCTTGTTAGTGTAATTAGTAAAACAGCAAAACGTTACAATTGTTTAAAATTTCTAAATGATTTTATAAATAAAAATCATGTTTTAGTCTTCATGTTTTAACAACAAATTTACTTTTATCTCTTTTTTTTGGAATGACATAATACTATGATTCAATTAGTCATCAATTTCGTCGCTAGTATTAGACAAAAATTATTATAAAATGTTTAAAGATGAACACTAGATGTTTTGATAAACAATTTTAATTAAGCCTTAATGACTTAATATTGTGCCAAATAGTTTTATTTGTTTTAATATTTGGATCTTCATGTTTGTTATATTGAATTTAATCGATTTAATTTAAGCAATAGCTAGTGAAATTAAATCATTGTTACTTAATAAAACCAAAGATAACCTTACGAGAACATTATTGAATTGTTTTTGAACAAACAACAAAATAACATTCAAACCAAGTATCAAACACAGCAAATCCACGTGTACAATTTACCGATTTTGCACTAAGAGTGAGGACTTGAAATGAATTGTATATATTTTTTAACCTTATTATAATCTCAATTAGAACGTACCTACGTTACTTTTCGTTCCAAATTCAAATACGAATTCAAATTTAAACTTTGTATACAAATTTCAAATGAAATATTCATTCCATTGTATGTAGGTACCTACCTACATTGTTTCCAGATATAGGTACATATTTCACTTAGAATTCTTGATTATTTTGGTAACCTAACACGGACTCTAGTCTTTTCTAGACCAGACTAGACCAGACTAGCCTAGTCTAGACTTGTGCATGTAACCCAACACCTCGCTGAACCAGTCAACACAATTAGCGCAGTAAAATTAATTACTTACCTACATCAAATAATGTCCATAAATAAATCGCGACCGTACAACAAGTACTTTAACAGACGCCATTTTGTTTCCGTGGACTTGGTCGTTGAAGAGCGCGGGCTTTTCGCATTTGAAACGAGAATACAGGTAAATTAAACAAATAAAGATTTTCTAAGCTTTGTATATATGTATTTGTTGTAATGATAACGAGTTCCGCGTTTTTTTTGTTACAGAGTAGGTATAAGATAATTATTTTAATTTGTTGTAAAATAAGGCTGGTGTAGAAGTATATTAAATTTGTACATTATATTCAAATTGTACGTCCCGACACACGGACGCGTATTTAGTCATTATGCAAAAATACATCGGAATGCTCTTTTAGCCCAGTTATTGCTGTGAAAGAGCAGTTGTACACTATAGTATTGACAATGATGCTATACATATACAATCTCTATATGTTACATGCTGTACAAAGAGACATATTTAGCACTCGCTTCTCTCTGCCTACCCCGTTAGGATCTTAGCGTGAAGGTGTTATAATAATATTGAGCAAAATAGTGTGATTTATTTGAAGTTAATTAACGCCACGTTTGCCCAACAGGGGGCATTTTTCATTGTAAGGTTACAAACAATGTATTCGAACAAAATTTTGTATGAACCAAGTAGTTTCATTACTTTGCGCCGCGCTCTTTCCATATGACAGCTCACTTACACAGCACGACCACGCTACGACCACGACACGATAGGAATACGATCTTAATGACGTTTTAATCCGTTTAGTATTATTAATATCATTATATAACCTTTATGTAGAATAATATAATGAAAGAACATCACGCGTGTATTTCTTTAAATACACTGTGTGGTGTGTTTGAGTGCACTTGAATATTATATTATTGTGTATAGCACTGGCACGTCTCTATTGTTATGTTACCGGTCTAAGAGAAGTCTACATGAGCCTATTGCCATACAAACCATTCGATACTGACTGTCTCAATAGAAATGCAATAAAATATTATTGAGTAATTTTGCTTACACTCTTAAAATCTATTTTCAATCTATTCATTCAGTATTTTTTTATTCTTAACGCGTAGTTTGTGAAATTTAATTAAACTTAACATACTATCCGTTATAAAAATAAATAATATAATAATATACTTACATAGAACTGCGAAGGACAAAAAAAACTAAGAAAAAGAATGTTCTTTCAATAATAGTTAGTTTTCAGCGTAACATCTGTAAGGATAGAAATATTTGGCACTCGGTGCTCTTTACCTACCGCGTCACGCACATAGCATGATGGTAAAATAATATTAAAAAGTCTTAGCATGTAATATACCCCGTCTCTACCAAAGTCAAATCTATTGGGGGTTATACAAAATATCTTGAGCGCGAGCGAGCTAGAGCTATAATGTTGGAGCGGGACAGCGGTATAACTCAAGAGCGATAGGGAGCGAGACAGCGATATAATTAAAACTTTTGTCGCGTAGGATTTCTGAGGGAAAGGATGGTGAGGTCAGTGAAATGTATGGAGAGGATTTTTGAATTATTTTGATTGGTAAATTTAAAAACTTTCCAATATGCTAACATCGTAATTTATAGAATTTTCAATCTCGCTGTCGAAAATGTATATTGTTATCTCAATCATAACAGTACATATGCAATTGTTAACAAATTCACATTTGTTTTTTATATTTAATTCAAAAATATTTGTCCTCCAATTCTTTTTTGTACGTAACTGGCGGACATGAAACGCTCTCGCAAGTTGGGGTAGCCTAGAGCTAACTGCACCACACTGGCATGGAGTCGTTCAAGTAATATATTACGTAAGCAGATTTATCATAATTATTTACCCCCATCCCCTTGTCAGCAAAAATGAGCAAAGCTCTAACCCCCCACTCCTATGCTTACGCAAACATTGTTATATGCGTTTTTTTTTAAATATATATATTTTTTTATTCATTAATGAGCAAAATTCAATAATTAATTATTCATTTATGAGTGTAACAAAAGTAAATAACTACTACTGACGTAATCACCATCTACACCCCCTGCCCCCATGTCATCAAAAATAAGCAAAGTAAAGACCCCCCACCCGTCCTCCTATCGTGCTTACGTAATACTTAAACAGCCTCTATGATTGGGCGTACAGGTGAGAAACCTTCAAAAACATTCGTAGGTAAGTTCAATGACATATAACAAGGTTTCCATTAAATGAATTATTTTTAAATTTTTTATAATGACAACGCAAGGAAATTTAAAAAAAATGATTTTTTACATAATATAAAGCATAAAACGTTACAATATATGCAAAACAGCAAATTACAGGACATTTATTATTTTAATATACCGATGTCGTCTCAACGCCTTTCCCCGTTCGACTTACGAGAATATATTTCAATGAATTCCTTTTTAAGCCCTCTTTTTAGCCGATTTCGTAGCTAAAGGTGCTGTGCCTTATTTGTTATAATTACAGCAACGTAATATACATATAACGCACTATCAGCCTGTTGAAGTTTAAGGATATATTACTGCCCTCAAATGTTATATCCACAATCCCCACGCTGGGCATGCATGGTCGGGGGTCGCAGAGCTTACAGTTTTATAATTAATAATAATGATCATTTGTTACGACAGACAAAATATATTTTTTCTTTCTGTTCACCCTTATAGGATTAAAAAATAGGTTTGTAAATGGACTTAAAATGGTTATTTGTAATGAAATAATTAATTATTTGCCTTAATTCTGAAAATACTGACTACATTTCAAAATACATGCTTACAATTGAATGTTTGATACATCTGAAATAATAATATAGTTACAAGAAAACGTAACATCGCGCCTGTAATCAGAAGAAATAGCCTGAGGAGTGTATCGCACATCCACAATTCACCAGTTACGTTTACGTCCCACAATAGAACAACTGGTGAGCCTATTGCCATACACTGGATACAGATCCTTGCTAAATATTTCTATTAGAAAAACCCAATAGTATCCGACCGGGAATCAAACCCAGTACCTCTCGACCAGTAGTCGCGCTTTCAACCACTCGACTCACGAGTCAGTAGTAATAATAATAATAAATATATATATTTCCCCCCGTGTGCTGCGCGGTCCTGCACATTCATTCGAACAGAGCGAGACGCCAGGTCAGGGGCGCTACACGGGCGGCTTTTCGACAACACATTTAATATTACATACGAGCGTGAAAAGAGCTCTCCTGACCGAGCAAAGCATTGGTTACTCCAGTAATGATGCACGTGTCCATAGGCAACGGTGACCACTTATCAGCAGGTGGGCCGTCTGTCCGTTTGCCCGCATTACATTTATAAAAATAAAATTATAATTTACTCACTGCCCACCTCATGAAGGACTTGGCGTGAAGATGCGTATGTTTGTACATTTAATAAAAAATATTATTACTGAACACTGCTATTGGAGACGTCTGTGTCGAGGAGAGAACGAGACGAGGTGGCCGGTGATGATGACTGAACAATTATCGTTTATTCCGTTGTTGGCACGTAGCACATCTACATATACATCCACATATTATTATAATAAGTCCACCAAAATATAACTTCTATTATGTTATTTTTTGTTACTTTAAACATTTGCTGAAGTCTCGAAACGAATATGAATAAGTTACGAAAAATTAGGATACAACAATATAGAGAATTTTTCAATTAGAGATGAAATAGAAAAAAATATTGAATGCATTGCAGGTATATTAAAATACTATAGATATCTGTATACTTCTTGTTTATTGAAGCTTATCTTTATAATAAACTTATCTGTTTCTTATTTTATCTAGCTGTTATTAGCCTCTTAGTTAGAATGAAATCTTAATTACTTAAGCATTGCTTGTTTCACTATTTTCGGGGCACATTGATTACTTAGTACATGCTTAAGCAACATGCCATAATAAATGACAAGAAAATGTCATCATCGTCGTCAGCCTACTCCCGTCTACTGCTGGACAATCCTCTCCAGCGGTACGCCATTGAGCTCAAAATATACACTGAGAAAAAAACAAACTGGACAAATATTAACTTTTTTGAAGTTGACATGAAAATTAAATTGAAAATTAATCCTAAAGTAATAATAATACCTAATTCTGTTAAACAGAACCACCCCGTGTGCGCCCGCACCGTGTCGTATCCATTTGGCTAAAATTGCTGTTAAAGCCGCGCGCACACTGCACGCCGTTCAATTATTTATTATTTAATTTATTAATGCATTGCTGTTTCTTACTTTTAATACTTATATGGAAAAAAATACATATTTGAATATACATAATTTCTTTTTCCTATATGCTAGTATAAATAGTTGCTTTGTTTTTATTTTTGACTTTTCGATATATGTATGTATATAACATGTGATATATTATTTATTTATTAAAGTTAAGATAGATATTTGTCACTTGATGCTTTCTGCCTGTCCCGCATTCGATCTGGCATGTTGTATAGTAATAATAATATATTTATGGGATGCTGTAATAAATGTTTCTAAAGTATATGTTGATGAAAGTAAATAAATAGTATGATATATTTTCAAGATAATATGTCTCGCATGATATAGACAGTCAATGTGTAAAGATTTATTAGTAGTTACAATCAGTGAAAATAAGACTTACACAGTTTATTTTTTTATATAAGTGAACAAAGGATGAAAGAAGTTAGCCACAATTGTAATTAGCAGATATCATTTGCCAACCCGTATAGACAATAGACGTGATAATAGACATAGTAAAGAGTTATATTATACATTATAGGGTCATACATGATTATATATGTACTAGTTTAATTCACATATGCTTTTTCGTAAGGCTCGACTAGATTAGAAAAAGAGCAAACATATTAAAGAAGTTTCATCATAGCACAGTTATTGACCAATGCGGAAGAAGCACGGTAGGTCTGTCAAGGGGAGAAATTTAGCACTTCTGCTCACTGCCTACCCCGCTGGCGTGACGAAATGTATGTACATCATCATCAACATCACAAGCCTATTCCGCTGGATATAGGGCTCTCCAATAGGTATCAAAGCTAAACCATTACAGTACAGTTAGTGACAAATAAAACTATCACTTAAAAACCAATCACAAACAGACATAATCTCACAAATCCCATCCTAGTTTCGAAACGGATATAAAGACTAAAAATCAATTATGTGTGTGTGTGTTTTTATTATTCCAAAAAAAATCAAAAGGTCTATATCATTTGACTACCTACGTATAGAATCATAGGAGTGATAATAAAAAGCACGTCCAATGTGAAATGAGCTTTATGTTGTTGTAATAGAGTATATATTGGTGTGTGTGCGCTGTACGGATTATTTGAATCGGACATGTAGTGTATGTGTGCGTGGGACCAAACCACACTAGGCGCTTTTGTTTAATGAGTACTTAAAATATTAACAATGATTTTATATTACAATTTATATACAAATATTTTTACTATGTAATTTGTGAACCACGGGAAGGTTCTACACTCTGCCTCACATGTAGGGGTGTTGCTGTTATATATTTAGTTATTTGCAGTTATGTGTTTATGTTATATATTTAATTTAATTATTGTTATTGTAATCCTCTTAATAGATAGATTGGGGTGGTGCTAATATAATATTTGTCTACGTTACGTTGCCTTAAGTAGTGAAACGTGGATGTGTTTTAATCTCCTCTGCTTACCACTTGGTCGATTGCAGGTGTGATATTACATGTAAAGGTGTCTCACCAGAGATATTTTTACTTGCCTATAAATGCAAAATGAGATTGAAAACTAACAAAAGTTTGTCTATTAGTGATTTTTGAAAATACACTATCTTATCACCGAGTCAGAATTAGTGTGAGATTGACGTTGAGATAATCCACTGATAACGTATTCCCGCTTGTTGTTTTATTTGCAAAGCAATGGTTATCTGTCAAATGTGGTGTTTTATTTGCTAAATTTGACATTTGTTAGCGGCCAGTGTTTTCAGTTTTGCATATATGTGTATTTTAAATTGCTATCATAATTTTTAAATTATAATTTTGAACTGCAGTCATATTTTGTTGGTTTTTTTCTCGTTACTTTTTTATTTATCTATCATTTTAAACATAGATTTTGCTTATTTATATTTATAGATATATGTATATATATAATATAATATAGTATAATTCAATTATTATTGTAATTTATTTACGTTTGTGTCAACAGCCTTTATTTGGTACCATATAACTGTTCTTTTATATTGAAATTTTACAATATTTGTTTTAAACAACATATTTTCGTCCGATCTTTCTCGTTTTTAATAAGTTTTCGTATGAATTAACTTGTATGTAATATTGATGTTATAATTAGATTAGTTTTGTTTTTAACTTCATCTAATATGCAATAATAATAATAATCTGCCGTCAAATACTTTGTGTAAACGATTATTATTACAATAATTGTTATATCTTTACGCTAGGCTTCTTATACGGTTTGCCGAGAGCGCCGAGTGCCAAATACATTTTAATCTTGAACACCTGACATTGTTTTTCGTTTAATGTAACTGATTTCAAATAGTTCATATCGAATATTATAAAACAATAATTAAATGAACCGATTAGTTTAAAACAAATCAATTATACCAAGTAGTAGAAAATCGTGTCCAATATACACGCTATGTATAAAATTATGGCTGTACAATTTACCTTAAAATTCCAATATGGCGTCTAACCTTTGCAAGATCTGCTGTAAAACTCAAAATACTTCTTCAAGGTTACTCAATTTTCTAGAACATTCGTTCGCGTTGATAACATGAATAAAGTAATATTTCATATTTAATAATTTTGATGTATTTATTGTATAAATCAAACGTAAAACAATTCAAAACGTACCACCTATTGGCTAATGCTTTTGTGATAATTTAATTACATTGGAAGTTAAAGCTGGTTTTTCAAAATGATTATATCCATTTTCACTGATGTTCTGTGCCAATCATTGTACGTGGCTCAGTTGTGTGTGTGTTGCGCTTGTGGGCGTATGGCAGGGTCGGCAGGCAGTAGTTTCATTTCTTCACTCGCTATATCTTTGTGGCCTGTTCGTTTCAATCTTATTTAAAAGTATATAAGTCGTTAAAACAATTTATTTAGTTTTATATCCATGTATTTGGCAATACTGTTTAAATTTATAAAAATATCGGAAATAGTTAAGAAAGAATGTAATGTTTGTATACATATTATGAAATATTTGGCATATGGTGCTCTCTGCCTACTGTGTTAGGGACCTGGCGTGACGGTTTGATAATATTAAATATTTATTCAATAGATATATCAAGTGAAAAACTTAAAATATTAATTAAGTAATTTCCTTTTGTGTAAGCATTTACAGACATTTAATTTAGAGACAAAAAATTGCCAATAGGTTTTTTTAATCTAATGCCGGTTTGGACGCGACCTCGACTAAGAGGACTGAGCGAGAAACATATTATATTGCTTTAGTTAAATATTTATCTGAGTAATAAGTGCATTGCCAAAACGGTTCATCATAACATAATCATTTTATTTGTCTTTGTCCGAATCTTACGCTTTTTTTTATTAAAACGATGATTCATAGAATTTGATAGACTAAACAAGGTTAGATTTCTCGGCCGATAGATAAAAAATAACGTATTCAATTTTATATTAAACAACCATTTTAAATTTCCGTCCAGTTAACCATATGAAATATGTAAATTTATCAAGACTTTGTCCAAGGCTGAGCCAAGGTTGTGAACGAAAACAAGACTGCCATATTGGAAATCATTACCATTGGGTCAAAACTGATTCTTTTAAGTGAAACAATTTCAAATATAATTATTAAAAAAAAAAATTATGTTTTCGAAGAACTCATTAGTAATGTTATGACATAATAACACGAATTTAAGTATGTTGATAACGATTACCGGTTCATACTTCCTGTTTTATCACAATGTTGGGCAATGAATCGTTGAGAATTGTTTTTTTTAAAGATATTTAAATTAATAGGCCCAAAACATATTCTATGGGACGTAAATGTAACTAGTGAAATGTGGAAGTGTACTACACTAATCTGCCTAGGTTTTCGAGTGTTACTGGCGTGAAATTACTTTTATATTCGAATTAAATTTAAAAAAAAATGTGTCAGGGCAGCCCTAGTAGCGGCGTGTGAGCGGGTAAGCTATAGCGAACGTACACCAACACAGATACGGGGCGGCCGTGTAGCGAGATGGCTGCGTTCCTGTCACAGCGGACGCTCTCCGCGCGTGTGTTTTGACTTATTTTTGTCAAACGAACGCCATATTGTTTTATTGTATTCGATAATTGGCATTTCACTTCGAATCTCACATGCCGTTTTCAAATTATAAACACAGTTCAGTGCTACCAACCAGACGGCGCGGAGAAAAATTGGTGTTTTATTTTTTTTTATTATTATTCTCGGCATTACCTATTCTGTGTGCGACATGATATCTTAATTGTGGAAATGTGTTTGTGCTTTGTGTGTTGCGTTAGACGAACACACGTTTAATATGTTTCGTATCCGCATACGATAATGAATAATGAATATTTAGTTTAATTAAATGATATACGATATGTTATTGGTGATGTGATAAAATTTCAAATTTAGTCAATGTAATCGAGTGAGCAGTAATTACGTTTGCGCGTAAACTTTAACGGAGGGAAAAAAAATAGAATTTTGAATACGTGTATTCTATTTATTAATTTCGCGCGCTCGGTAACTATTAGAGGTTAAAAAAATAGGTTATGAAAAATAACTTACGAGATCGGATCGCGGTGTTTTAAATAGTGCAATGTCTTGTGAAGGTAAAATAACATGCATACACACGTGAAATATAATTAAATGCATATGAACGATGTGATTGTGTTTTGTGTTTCTGTCATTTGGATCACTGTGGTGCGGTTGCTTGGATTGGATATCTAATGGATAAACCGTCGTATAAGGTAAGCATATAGTATTATTAAACACGAAACCTATCTCGTCTATGTCTCGTCTCGTTCTATGTCAGATATTTCCGCCATATTAAAAATTACGTATACATTAATAGTGATGTATAAAAATCGTAAATAGCGTAATATAAAGTCCGGAATTAATCGATTTTCAAATCGGATATTTAAGTAGGTAATTGGATGACGTCATCCATTGTTGCTATCATCACGACGTAACCAGTTGGTGGAGGATTGCTCTTTTTGTCCGCTCACAACACAATTATATTATTAATAACGAAATGTGAACAATTAGTTTTTAATTACCTGTGAATATTTATTTCGAACTGCTCCAACCCTGTGTGCGCTATATCAGTGAGTGCTAGCGATGTGCCCGCACTGGAAACTATCGATATCGATTTTATTTATTTAATTTATTTATTTCTTTACTTTTCGATATGAAATATATATATCACATCCTCGGGTAATGTGTTTCCTAAACAGAGGCGAGTTTAAACTTAAATTAGACTGAGCTATTTATAAACGAGTTGCTCGCGTCTCGTTCCAGGGCGGTTTAGTATCACTTAGTGAAATTTATTGGCCAATTGTTTAACAACAATAATGTTTTATGTGCTTTTGGAATCGATTTGTGTAGGAAGTGACATCAATGATATAGTGGAATGATATAATATGTAAATCAAATATGTTGGTTTTGGTATAGTGGAATGATATATTATGTAAATCAAATATGTTGGTTTTGGTATATTTAATGGTTGTCAAATACTGTTTTTAAATGTCTGTGAAAATAATGGTAGGTTTATTAAAAGTTTTTTTTTAAAGTCTAAAATGGTATCTTTTTATTTTTTTTTTATTATCATTACGCGGGTTCTCTTACAAAGTTGATAGCGAGCGAGTTGATAACCAATACTTACAAAACTGGCGTGCTTTTCCTATATTAATTATCCTATTATGTTATAATTCAAATATTTAAATAATTTACGTACCTATTTTCTTATACATGTATAGCAATATATTCAGTTGGTGATATTCAATAAAGAAATTGTTACAAAATTGTATTTCAATATAGTAATATCAAAAATCCAAAATATTCTAATTCGTCTGTTGCCTTCTCACGTCAGACCCAATGAACCAATTTAGTTCAAACTTGACGTCGGGGTGGTGTTGGACCGTGGGTAAGGACATCACCTTTAAGTAATTTTTTGATCGTAACATTGGTAACCCGAAAACAGTGAAATATTAAAATTAATAGATAGAATGAAAATTATATTCGTCATGAGCAAACTCGGGGGTAACAATAGTGTTTAAGATCCCAGTAATTGAATAATTCAAACATCGAGACGATGATGATTCGAAGTTTTTTAATGTGATAGTCTTTTAATAAAAAACATATGCTGAGGTAAAATATTTTTTATAATTAGTATCTAGTAGTGTATCGCAGTCCAGATCTGAGCCCGGTGCACGGCGATAGGCTTACATATTATAATATATGACAATATTATTATTCTAAGGTTATTGATATGTAAATATATTTGATTGATTGTTGCCATGTGTCTCTACGAAAAAAATGCTATGGTAAATAAATACTGCGATATTTTTGCAAATAAACAAATAATTTATAAATACCTATCGGTTTAACGATTTTTCGATGCTGTCGTTATTGTGAACGCTCCCGTTCCCGGGTCTCCGGTTCGGTCGTAATCGCCGAAGGGGTAGGCAGAAATGTGTAGTACACTTCAACGTTGCACGAGTTATGTTACAAGGCCCAATAAATGGAGAGTGAACCTATTGCTATACAGCGGGCACTAAACTTTTATAATAACATATAAATATATGTGTAATAACTAAATGTAATAATTATTTAATAAAGCAATCATATCATAATTTTTTTTTACACTTGATAAATTAAAGACCGTCAGAAAAAAAGCTACTTCAATAATTTTTTTTTGGCGCTCTGTAATCCTGTACGTCTGTAATCCCAAAAGGGGTAGGCAGAGGGGTGTAATACAGCCCCATGTTTCACCAGTTACGTTTAAGTCCCATGGAATAGGTGGTGAGTCTATTGCTATACACCGGGCACTATTTCAGACTCCGAATCTCTGAAAGAAATTCCAAATCAGAAAAATCTAATAGTACCCGACCCGGGATTTCAACCCGGGACCTTTCGATCGGCAGTCGCGCTTGCAACCGCTCGAGCAACGAGGCAGTCGTTACAAAGTTACATCATGTCTGTAATCCCTGGAGAGGCTGGAAGAGGCGAGTAGTACACTCAAACGTTTTACCAGTTACCAGACTGCGAGCCACTGCTAGAAAAACAATGAAAAGTCTAATAGTACCCGATTCGAGATTTCAATCGAGGACCTCTCGATCAACATTTATGCGCTTGCAATCACTCGACCGACGAGACAATCGAGTATCCCGTAAATGTATGGTAAATAATAGACAAGTTAATCTCCAAAATAGAAACCACCAAAAATTAGATACTAGCTGATGAGAGAGTCAGAAGTCTCCGAAACCGATGTGAATATATGAAGAGAGTGATCAAAGTAGGCGGAGCACGTCAGCTCTGTAAGGATAGAGATATTTGACACTCGATGCTCTCTGGCTACCCCGTAACGGCCCTGCCGTGATGGTATATGTATTATAATTGAGTAAATTCGACCAGTAGCCGCGTCGAGGCGCTTGTGAATGTCGGCAGTCTGTTTGCACAAGTGTCGTGTGTCATGTCAATACATTATGTACGTATATATGTCCATTGCTTTCAGTAAATAGGTGTTTTTTAAAATCGACTGCGAAGAAATAGGTCTTGAAACGCAAAACGCACTGAATGCTGAGAACACAACTGCGTGTTTCTGTTTCTACAATTTTCCATTGGGATACTATAATGTACTGTGTGTACATTGGGATACTGTAATTAATGTATTGTGCTTTTTGCACTCACTCACATTTATCGTATAGTTATTTAATTCCAGAGACTACGAATTAACCAGCCTAATTTGAACGCTATCCAACATGTTTGGACACACATGTGTAAGTTCAACTTACATGGACAACTAAATCGTATTGCCTCGTGTATTTTTCTACTACAGCTTTCTATAAACACAACAACATGCGGTATTGTCGAGCAGCAGTATGAAACGTCACTTGTGGCGTCGGTTCCAGATTCGATTTCGCTCAAAATGACGTGTGTTTTTCATATAAGGCGACACAAATTACTACACAAATATATAATTTGGGAGAATATATTTATCCGATTTATTATCATCAGCCCGTTTCGGTCCCATTGCTAGATATAACCCTCTCTAAAGGCACGCTACTGAGCTCGATCTCCAGCTCTTCAGACTGATGATGATGATGATAATGATGATATATGTTTTAACGCCGATGTACCATATCGCTCATTTGTGACTAGAGTGTGATATCTCCAAAACACTATCTGCCAGATAACTGTTGAGATAGTTAGAAATCGTAATTATTGTAGGACTACGTATTATAATATTATATGACTTATAGACTGTTCTATAACTGTTATGATAGTCAGAGTAGCTATGTTTTCAAACTTTCCCAACTGTTTTCTGAAATATAAGTTTTCTGAAAACATAACTACAAACAAACACACACAAACAGCCCTCTATACGCACGTGTTCCACTTCCCCGTCGGCTCGTAGCGACCTACTACTACATACGCGCGTATAACTATATCATATTATTGTTACAACATCGCGATGTCCATACGTAGTCTATTCGTGGATCATACGTTGTGTGATAAAGGTGACTACACACTGGTGTGCTGTGCGCTCTCTGTAAATACATATACATATATCTATATGTGTTCACGCCTGATCCCTTAAGGGGTAGGATGAGAAAACAGAGTATTTAATAGCTCTATGCTTCGCAAACTAGCCGTCTTTCTTCCACTAGTAAGATCGAAAATTTGATACAATCGAGCATTTCGTTTGCCAGAATAAAAGTTATTTATTTATAACGCAACATCAGGTCTGCAATTTCCGAAGAGGGAGGCAGAGGAGTGTATCACGCTCCCACGTCTCACCAGTTACTTTCACATCGAGCCTATTGCCATATTACACCGGGTACACATCCGGACTCCGAGCTACTACTAGAAATGTCAAGACAGAAAAATTCATTAGTACAACTAGATCAACGAGGCAGACTAGCAGAACGCTTTATATAGTATGGCGGCACCCGATGAATATCCAGTCAAAGGTGAACTCTATTTAATAAGCTCGGTCCTATTCATGAGAACTCTAAATACGTTGGTTTTTCTATAAACTCTTTAAATTGTTGTATCTTTTTTGTTTCTGAACCGATTGAAATAAAACCAACACTATTTGTAAAGTGAGTCTTACCGCTATTTACAAGTGGAAACCGCACCCGAATCGGTTTAGTCGTTTCCCAGGTTAATGTGCACAAACCCAACACACAGACATACAAATAGACAAAAATTCTAAAAATCTTTCTTTTAGGTTTTATTGCGTTAATAAATAGTTACCCCTTACAATGGTTTAAAAAATATATCGTCTATTTGCGAGTAGAGCGCAGCACCTCAGAAACACTACCATTCAGAGAGAAGTTGGAAGGTATGAACGTATACTCACACTATTATAATATGATATGCCTTACAGACTATTCTGTGATATGTAACGACTATAATAGTCGCAGATTATGATTTCACACTTTCTCAACGGTTTTCTGGAAGAGAGTGTTTTTGATTTTTTTGACTAGCTAGTCGCAAATGAGCGACATGTACAGACCATAATGATTGCGTGAGTATGTGTCGCCGTCCGGCACGCCCGCACTCGTTGCTTTTATATTCTAAGAAAGCTTGAAAACTTGTTCGTATGTATACACTTAAGTGATCAATACCTGTGATACATGCGTTGGACGTTTTGTCTCTTTCTGACGTGTGTGACATTCGATATGAGGGAGCGAAACAGCGCATGGTTGGTAAAATATTGGTATGTTTATAAACCAATTATAATATTAATAGATGGTATTTTTTTATCGTTTTTTGTTTATCATATCGGTGCTCTCTGCTTGCCCCGTAAGGGGTCTGGTGTGGTGTTATAAATAAGAACTGTTGTATATTTTGTAGGAAGTATCTTGCTTCCATTATTTTCTTTTGATATTCTTCTATCATCATCATTGACTTAACTAACCCCTATATTATTTTACTATAGGATACGAGTTTCCTTTCCAAATAAGATGAAGAAAGTAAGAAAGAAACGTTTTTATTTGTAATATGTACACCTACGCGTTATACAACCGTTAAGATATAAAAATTCAACAAATACAGTAATAGCAGACTGCACACGTTACAAAATGGATCCTACTCAGCATTATGCTGGAAGTCCAGAAACAACCAGCGCTGGGCCCGGCGTAGGGCCCAACTGAAGACGTCACGGGATGGCAGCCGATGTAACTACCAAATTCTTTAAATAGCGTAACATAATGAGATATCTATTATACACGGTAAAATTATTTTTTGAGAAAAAAATAGGAATAGACCGCAAATATTACATTCAAAACTAAAACGAACACAGTTTTTTTAAACTGCTCTGTGTGCTTGTACATACTCGTAAATTGAACAAGGTAAAAAAATTAACGTAACATCACGCCTGTAATCCCCGAAGGCTTAATCAGAGAGTGTAGTTCACTAGTACATTTCACTAGTTATGTGAAAAAATAAGTTTTTTTAATTCTGTGTGATTGTACACTGTAACTGTACACATTGGGCATTGCACCCGTCGGTTGTGCGAACAGTCGCAGGTTCGATGCGTGACTGGTAACATTCGAAAACTGAACATAAATGTCCATTCTAGATGTAGGTGTAACCTATAGCTACCCGGGTAATCTCATGTGCAAGTCCCCGTAGCGACAGGGAAGCGAAACACCCCATTACATTTACAGAGTTGGTGAATGCAAAGGTGTTTATTGCTGTAACTATTTTGATTGTGTTTTTTTGTGAATGAATACCTGTTTTGTTCCTTTGTGCTTTTGATTCTATTTAATTCAATATTGGTTAGCAATTTTTTAGTTTTGTGTAAATTAGTTTAGTTGTGAAACGATGATCTATACACATATTCAATCCCAACTTAATATTATAAATGTGAATGTAAGTTTGTTACGCTTTCCCGTGAAAACTACTTATCCGATCATCTTGAAACTTTATATACATATTCTTGAAGGTATAAGAAGTAACATTGGATACTTTAAAAATTTTTTTTTTTTTTATGAAAGATAAAATAAATATTTATCGAAAAATCTCAAAATCTTCAACGTGTTTTTATTTTAAACAATGTGGTATATTATTTGTAAAAATAAAATTAATAGGTAAAAATGTAAGAAGTAAATAAGTAAAATGTAGTATATATGTATTTAGATATTCCAAAGAGAGCAGGAAATCTTCACGGTAATCTTTACTCCGAATTTAATGCGTGCGAAGCCGCGGGCAAAAGCCTAGTATTTGTATATATTGGTATTTGGGTCTCGGTGCTCTCTGCCTGACTCTTTAAAGACCTAGCGTTTTGGTGTATTAATAATACATACTTAATAAAAAACCTAATTGTTTATCACGATTATTTCATATTCCAAAATTTTCGAAGACTTTTGACTCTCCCATCAGCTTGGAATATTATAAGAAAATGTCAATCCGTAATATAAACATTTCTATTACATTCCTATCGCAACAGACCATATTCTATTCCTTGGGGCCTAAACGTAACTAGTGAAAAGTGGGACTGTACTGTACTCTTGTTTACCCCTTCAAAGATTAAAGGTGCGCTGTTACGTACTATGGAGCGAGCTATGCTCGGGGTCTTTCTGAAGGATAGGATCAGAAACGATACTATCAGACAGAGAACCAAGGTCACCGACATAGCTGATAGGATTAGCTCGCTGATGTGGCAATGGGCTGGGCATATCTGCCGAAGAGCCGACAACGGAGTAGGCTTCAATGGAGTAGGCGAGTTCTGGAGTGGAGACCGCGGCTCGGCAAATGAGCGTAGGACACCCTCCCACCCGCTGGGATGACGATCTGCGAAAGGCTGCAGGCAAATGCGGGATACGACAAGTGGAGGACAGGGCGCGATGGCGCTCATTGGGGGAGGCCTATGTCCAGCAGTGGACTGAGATAGGCTGACGATGATGATGATGATGTTACGTACTACATTCCATTATTTACCCCTGTACTGAAATACAAGCGTGTTGTTATATTTTCTAATTATAATACTATCGATATAAAGATGTCGTATTTCTCACCCCTATCCGGTCTGGGGTAGTTCTCTGCCGTTAAGGCTGTTATATTCTTTTTTTCTTCCCTTGTCTTCCCTTCCGTCTACTATAGACAAGCTAATTTATAGAACGGGTATGTTATTTCAATGTATTGTTATGTATTTTGTATTTATCGTCCATTGTTATGTGTAATAAATTGTTTTATGGGGTTATATTGAGTGATTTGTATAGGTGTCTAAATATATATATGTATAATGTGTGTGTGCATACGTATATATGTAATACTGAAGGGAAACATGTGAATACATACACTTGAAAACTCCATAACATTGTGAGGTATGTGATGGGCCTTAACCCCTCGTTGGTAGACTGCGCATGCCTGAAAGATTTTTGAAATATATTGTAGCCGAGTTTCTTAATTAATATATGTTTGTTATTGAGTTCTTTGCTTATTATTTTACTGAAATATAAGTGGGTTAACGTTTAATATTGACCCGTTGGCGCAGTGGTTGATGAATCTGTTTAATTATTTGGTGGTAATGGGTTCGACATCAAAGTATGAGAAGCAGTTACTTTTCGAGATTGACCCTTCGGTCCAGAGGTTATTAAATGTGATTGTTTAACCGGTGGTTAAAGGTTCGATTCCCATCCAAAACAGATATTTTTATGTTATTATTGTTTTAATTTTAACTGTATCTATCGTAACAGAAGTCCCAGTTAGATAGCACAGTCAATGTTACAAATGTTAATTTGGCGAAATGAATTAATTAAATGATATCAAATTATGGAAGTAATAAAAAATAATAATTAAAGTGCCGCAGTAATCATTTGATAAAATAATATTCCTCGTCGTCGTCAGTCTCTCGATGTCCACTGCTCGAAATGGACCTCCCCTAACTGTCGCCATTACCTCCGCTCCTGGACCTGCCGAATCCAGAGCTTCCCGCTGTCTTCTTCAGGTCGCCAGACCATCTATGACCATATATATATGTATGAGTGGGTATGCGTGCGTGCGTGCGTGCGTGCGTGCGTGCTTGCGCACTATGTATGTATGTATTATGTGTATATTTGTAGAGACGTCGACATTTTGTTGCATTTCCTGGCCTGCAAACCTTCAACCGGTACACCTGGAAGTGGGAGTGACCACTGTCTTTCAAACGTTTCTCAAACAATACTCAACCCGTCACTACTGACAGTTTAATCGATTTTGATTAAATGTGTGTTATTAACATAACTCGCAATAACTTGATGCATTGTTTCTCTGTTCCAATACAGATACACCATGTGAAATTAATTATGTCACAAATTAACGGTGATGATGTGCAAATATAATTTGCTAACTAAAATGACTAATGTTTGTAAGGTTTTATTATCATCAAATCAGGTCCTATCGGTCCTCTACTGGAGCTACACCTGTTCCAGACTGTGTCACCACACACAGTTAGTGTTCTTCTAAACGATGCAAGTGAAGTAGCGTTATGCTCCTAGTCTCGTCCGCACCGCGCTGCCGGAGCCGCGCCCGCGTGCACCGCATCATTCTTGGCAGGAGAAATGCAAAACGTTATTCAGACGCTTCGGAAAAAATACAACAATACGCTGTTAAAAATAAACCTTTGCCACGCCCGTGTGTCGCCTGCGCGGCGACTGATCGGTTAATGTACCTACGTAACATCACGCCTATCATAACATCCCACGAGGGGGTAGCTGTCAATAACATTCGACGGGCGTTCATGAAACAGGATCGCGCAAAGGGCCGAAACTGTTCAGGTTATTTTGAAGAACATACGTGAGTTAAGCCGGTATATATATATACATAATTAAAAACAGTAGCTGCATATATCTGGAGTTGGACGACACCTTAGCAAACACAGCGTAGCATGTATTCCAGCTGCTGGAGTCATGATATGCACAGTGGCCGGCTGGAGATCGAGCTCAGTGGCGTGCTGTCGGAGAGGGTTACGTCCAGCAGTGGAAGCATATAGGCAGATAATGATTTCAGCGGTTGATGATGTTGCTAATATGCCACATACAATAAGTGCAATCGATTTTCGCTAGTTTCATAGATACACGTACAGCGCTATACCACGTTTCCGCTACACCGGATCTTGATATTATAATGATTGTCAGCCCGATCGCTGACCCCGCTTTATATTGAAGAAAGAATAAAAGTGAAATATATAAATGTTAATATCTTGGAATATTTCCACAGGTGCGTTATTCTGTCTAACAAATTACACTTTGAAAGAGGTTAATACATTAGTAAAAACAAAAAAAACAAAAAGTTGCTCTTATTGTAATTAATAAAAATATTTTTGTTTATTAATTCCACGCAATTAGGGTACAATTAGTCCTTTACACTTGTATTACACTTAGAGAACCAATGGCCGGCTGGTACATTTATTGGTGACTTGAATGAGAAGGTTAAGGCCAAAGTTGGTCACACTGGCCTAGTGCGGGTTGGCAGACATCACACGCCACGTAGAATATTTTTCGTTGTATTTTAAAGTGTGCTGGTTGCAAATTCTGGCGATGATTTCCTTCACCGTTACAGGAAGTGATATTTTAGCATAAAACGCTATTTTGTAAAGAGTTGGGCGTCAAGATTTGAACTGAGGACTACCGGATTAAAAGGCTTAATCAATAGGCTATCACTGCTTGTTGATGTACTATATTATTTAATATATTCTGAATGCCTCGGTGGTCGATTAGGTGCAAGCGCGCCTTCCGATCGGAGGTCCCGATCGGAAGAATTTTTCTAATTTAGAATTTCTATTAGTGCCTCTCAATCTGGATCTGAGTTCGGTGTATTGCAATAGGCTCACCATGTATGCCCATGGCCCACTTAAACGTAACTAGTGAAACGTGGGAGTGTACTACACCCCTGTTCGTCACCTTTCAGGATTACAGGCGTGATGTTACATTTTTATAATATACTGGTAGATACAAACGGTATTAGATAGAAACGGTCAGGACAGTGGGCGTGGCCTGAGTGACGTCAGAGGTGGCGAGATCGAGAAGTGATCACGTGATCATAGCTCGGTGCTCGGCTTGTGAGGGAAGTGAAATGTCATTCGAAGTCGATGGGGGTACCCCATGTAAGAGACCACAAAACCATGTTCCCCCTCTCGATTGAGCTCTGGTGAGCGTGGAGGTCTGTCGGTGTGATACATGAGCTAATTTTGCTTTTTCTGTAAACGATCGTAATTATCTTTGAGTGGTGTAATAATCTAATAATTAATAAATAATTGAAGTGCAGATTTGCTAACTGTTTTAATTTTAATAAGTCTATGTAAATGTCATTTCTATGTTGACAATCACTGCTCTGGCGCCTTTATCGCGCGAGGTCGTCAACCCGCCGTTACGTGTACAGTTTGAGCGCCGCTGGCCGCCGAGCGACGCGTCACGACCGAGCTAAAGTTTTACGTTTTACGACGGAACGAATTCTCCAACTACAGCTCGTTTTTGTACTGATCTTTTCACTTGGATTCGGTTGCTTTTTGATACTCGTTTAATGATCAAAGATAAAGAGTTGAGAGTGAGATGAGAAAAGATAATGTAAAGAGAAAGCATATATTTATATATATGTAGTTTACCAGTACTATTATTAAGGGCTAAGTATCTAATCACATTATTCCTTAAACGTCATTTTAACTTTATGTGTTTTTAAAGTTAAAATGACCTTTAGGGAATAATATAAAGATATAGTTAGCCCGTAATAATATTTAATCATAATAATATCTCGGGACATCTCCACACGGACAACTAATCCCAAAGTGACCATCACGAGAGCTTGTGTTATGGTAACCAAATAACTGATGAACTTGATAAATACATACTTTCCGCATAACTAGGTCGATTTATATGTACATATAGGTACATAGATACATTTATACAGAGCCCCAGTGTGCATAGAGCACGTACACTCGCGAGACACCGGTTCTATTGCTGGATGGTGACGCAGCGTTGGATTATTCCGACCGCGGTGCAGTCGCGTCGACAAGTGTTATTGGATGATATGCTTACTTCTATAAAGCGCGTTTAAATGATATGCTCTCTTCTATAAAACTGGGCAGTACGTACTGTTTAGTCAACAAGTGCGACTGCAATTGGACGATATACTATCGTCTTAAAAACTAATAACTAGTTACTGGCAGTTTGGCAGTTGGTTGGAATGAAGAAATGTGGTATGTTTGTATCTGTGCTCGCTGTATGGCAATAGGCTTACCACCTACTCCATGGTAGAACCTGAACGTTACTGATGAAATGTAGGAGTGTACTACACTCCTCTGCCTGCCGTTTGGAGAAATACAGACCTGGTGTTATTTTACTTTTAAATGAGTAATTTAGTTGTTTATTTGATTATGTCAAGTCAATGACTGAATGGCTGATAAAATGATAAATTTAATCCTTGATAATTACAGTTTTTATGTTGCTTTAAAAATGAAAATCATCACGCCTGTGTTTTCCCAAATAGATTGGCACAGGAATGTACTCATAATTTTTTATGTTGTTTTAAAATGCAAGTGATAACGCATGTATTTTCTTAAATAGATTGGCTGAAGCACTACTTTGACTTTTCATGAGTTATTTTTCATGTATCATGTAATAAGGATTGAGTCTATAGACATAGACCGAGAACGAGTCCAAATTGTATGTATATATACTTATTGCACTAATACGATGTTGAACATTTACACTTTTTCTGCACGACTGTACAAAATAAGTAATCTCAATATGAACGCTGACACTATTTCTACACGGCGGTACACAATAAGTTATCTGAGTATAAACATTTTTTTTTTTTCTACACGGCAGTACACTATAACTAATCTGAATATTAGTGACCGACTGAAAGTTCGATATCGGTTTCGGCCAGGGTCGGCTAAAAATCTAGTTTCAGCCTTAGTTTCGGTTTCGGCCAAAAAATGGCCGAACTTTTCGGCCGCGTCGAAACTCGAGTGTTCGTGAATTATCTATCATAGGTCATTCGGCGAGCTTCGCGGCATAGGCTTATGGCAAAAAAGCATGAATCTGTTTTTAATTTGCAATAAACTATAAAATGAATACAAAATGAATGTCACCAATTTTATAAAGCCGGGACAAATGACATATCCATGTTTATTATAACCCTCAGAATAGCTCAGCAATTTACAATTATCATTTACGTTTTTTACATGATAGTACATCATAACTAATCTGAATTTGAATACTTATACTTTTCTGCACGACTGTACACAATAAGTAATCTGAATATGAACATTTACACTTTTTCTACACGACAGTACATCATAATTACTTTGAATTGAATATGAATACTTACACTTTTCTGCACGATTGTACACGATAAGTATGTCTCAGTGTAGACCGTACTGTTGAGGAATCAGCGTCATGTATAATATTGTTTTAATTAACTGTATCATTTTACCTTCTCATTGTACGTTTTATTGAACTCGGCTTGTGACCTTGACGGTTGAGTCGGGGGATACGGGTTTGATTCCCGTTTGGTTTAATATTTGTGTGCTAAAATTAACTGTTGTGTATTGGGATGTTTGCGTGTAATATATATGTATGCATATCTTCACGCCAGGTCCCTTACCGGGCAGGTAGAGAGCTCGGGGTGACAAAAATATGATAGTAAATAGAATAAAATAATTAAATGTATAATATAAAGTGCATATTTGTTTGTATATATTACGTATGTTGGATGCTGGATACGACAAGCCGAGGACAGGGCGCGATGGTGCTCATTGAGGGAGGCTTATGTCCAGCAGTGGACTGAAATACTCTGATGATGATGATGATGACGATGCATGTTCATCAGCTATCTGCTAACTAGAGTACATTTCATGATTAGAAGAAATGTCCCAGTATATATATATATACATATATGTGTGTGCGTGTGGGTGTGGGTGTGTATAGATGTATGTATATATAACGTTTTATCTATCATGTATATAACGCACGAATGTGTGTACATACAAAATGTCAGATTTCAAATAATCAATTTTCTCAAGCACCTGTTCAGTTGGGGCGGTGTCACGTGTGCACAAGAAAAACGTATTCAACGCCATCTGTTTAAATCATTTGTAAACTATATCTGAAGAAGACTGCGGAATGCCGCTGGATTCGAAAGGCCCAGGACCGGAAGGATTGGCGATCAGCGGAGACCTGAGTTCAACTGTGGACGCCTAGATGCTGAACTATATTACATAACGTTAGATCGTTTAAACGATAAACGTTTATTAAACGTTACAACACGCCTGTAGTTCCTGAAAGAGTAGGCAGAGGAGTGTAGAATACTCCCACGTTTCATCAGGTACTTTTACGTCATATGGAATAGATGGTGAGCCTATTGCCATACACCGGGCACACATCCAGACTGCGAGCCACTACTAGGAATTTGAAGTCAGAAAAACCGAATATCTAACAGTTTTTCCGACCCTTGAGCCCAGGAGCAGCTGTCGTCCTTGCAACCAGTCGACCAACGAGGCAGTCAATTTAAAGTTCATATAGAGCAAGGCATATGATATATCACAGTATAATGTCTACAGCCACGCTCGAGTAACCGCACACGGGGCACTCATATATTTTTCTCTTAATAATAATAAAATAGGCCATAGGACATAGGCCTCCCGTAATCGGCGCCTGCCAGTCCTCACCCTTCGGAATTCAACAGTTTCCTGCTGCCTTCAGGTCGTCTAACCACCTACCAGAAGAGCGATCTACAAGATGTGACGAGACATACATATGTCGCTATAACGAGACATACTGCGCAGATAGCGCTGTCTGTGGTAGTTCGCAGGAATATATACTACAGCATTTTATATTAATATATATTGTAACTCCTTCTGTGTCGACCTCGACGTTGTACGTTCCACAGATAAAGAATACATATGATTACATTGATTAGATCATTGAGTATTGCCTTTATTATACAATGTATGCCTCATATGCAATGTTATGCAGCGATGGACGTGGCATACTATGATGTTAAAAGCTACAAGGGTGAATAGGCTTTTCCTAGGCATGCGTGCTCTATCTTAGGACGCATCCGAGCTTTCCATCAGGCGGGATCGCGGCCAAACACAAGGCTAACACATGACAAAAAAGCACTCATTCTGAGATATCTAAGTCCAACTGTCCGTGACGGAAGGGTTGGTGTTGGTGATGATGATGTTGATGATAAAATTATTAGGAGTAAAAGCAGGTAAGTTCAGTAATTAAATATTGCTGTGTCTCATCTGCCTATCCCCTTAACGCAATGCATAGAAGCTTACATGTCCTGTATAGTGACTAAGTCAGTATTTTTATATTAAAGTCGCTTAAAATCCAAATTAAGGGTTGCTTCGTATCTCCTTTGTCTCTGTCCACGTTAGGGCGTGTCCACACTGTCGCAATAGAAATGAAATTCATGTTTTTTCGAAAGGGTCTAGCCGGATAAGTAGATATGGCGGGTCGGCCCCCAAATGGAAAGCTATATGGAATCTTATTTTTAGGTTCGACTTGATGTATAAACACGATTAATGTGTGTTTCCCAGCCGTATGGATTCCCAGCCGCTTGGATCTTGAAATATGGGAAAAACAAATCGTGCGTATAACTATTTGTTGAAGAGATATATCTTAAAAACTAATTGAGCTAGATCAGTAAAACCAACGCAAGGCTTTAGGTAACTTTACATACTATACTATATTTTTTTTTTAGTTCTATTTAGCAAACTCATCACTCGAACGGTATTCATATGTAACGTCAATGTCACTACTGGTATCGGAATCCACAGAGTTGACTTAAGGTTGTCCGACAAGCCGAACCTAACCATAAGATTCCATATAGCTTTCCATTTGGGGGCCGATCCGCCAGACTTATCCGGCTAGACCCTTATCATACCATTGATCACGAAACGAAACATTCGCTTGTAGTAAAGATTATACTAATATGTTACATACATACGCCATGTATATACGCCATATGTATATACGCCAGGTCCCTTACAGGGTGGGCAGAGGTCACGGAGTGCCAGATATCACTATCCTTGCAGAGCTGCCGTACTTCTTCCACGTTCATCACTTTTTGAACATTTAAACCGGCTTCGGAGATTTCTTAGCTAGTCTTTATTTAGAATAGCTTTTTAGTTTTGGTATATAACATATTGCATTGTTGTCTCGTTCGCACGCTGTTCTAACATAATAATTACAAGTATAGGACCGTAAGACAGGCTCGTCCGTTGGTGTAGTGGTCAGTTAACTTGAGTGTTAAACAGGCTCGTTCGTTCGATTCCCATCCAGAATAAATATTTGTGTGACGAGGACGAGTATTTGTTCTGTATCTACGTGTAAAAATATTTAAATTAAAATATGTAACTTTCTCTAAGGCGTGTGAAGTCTGCCAACCCGCACCTGGCCAGCGTAGCAGACTATGGCCTTAACCCTCTTATCATGAGGGCAGATCTATATTCCAATAGTGGAATGATAAACAAGGGTCGAAAGATAAAAATAGCTTTAAATCGTTACACAAACAATGCTTTGTTTTCTTTCAATACACTGTCATTTTCTACTAAATATAAAATAAACTAAGAGTCATACTGTAATGTGAGTATGACTTTTGAAATGCTCATTGCTACTCGCGTGCGACATCTCCGAAACACCATCTTACAGAAAACAGTTCAGGACGTTTGAAATTATAATTATTGTACGACTACTATAATATTACTCGCCTCATAGACTGTTCTAGGATGTATAACTATTGTAATAGTCATAGCACACTTATGATATCAAACTTTCTCAGCTGTACCGTGAAAGATAGTGTTTCTGACATATTACACCTCGGCCGCAAATGAGTGCTATAACTAAATCAAAGGTAACAGGTATGATTTTAATGTTGTGAGCATTAGTGTGATGCGACCTTAATCCCGTCAGTGCGTCCCTCTCTGTGCGCGTGTCGCCGTCTCGCTCCGCCCGGGGCCGTTCAATTTTATACTTATTGATTTGGAGCTCGTCCCCAGTACTGACTGCAGAAAAATTAGGTTTCATATGTTATATTTTATGTTTCATTTTATGGTATGTATATTTACTATGGATATTGTATTATATGGTATGTCCATTTGTCTATTCTACATTTTGATGATTTTATTATTTGTACAATACAATACAAATCTCTCTATTGTACATCACACATAAGAAGAAGCAATATACGTCGGTACCAATAATGAGTACGAACAAGAGGCGGTCTTATCGGTGAAAGAGCGATCCCTTCCAGGCAACCTTTACTGGAAGGCGCTTATTGAAATAAAAGAACAGAACTGTATGAGATACAGTAGAATATTGTTTGTTGTGTCATCACGCCCAGTCAGATACAAGGTAGGCAGCGGCGTCATGCGCGATATGTCTCTGTACTTGCAGATCTGACGTTTTCGACGCTCAAGACTCTCGTACTCTTATTAATAATGTGTATTGTATATCTTAAATGTAAAGAATGGGTAAACATGCACGTGTATGCGAAACTAAACTCGATAAACTCATAATATGTGTACTAATTGAATAGTTCATTTATTGTTAGTTGAAACTGTATCAATATATCTAAGATTTTTTTTTTGTAAATTCTAAAGTGTGCAGGTTTCCTCACGATGTTTTCCTTCACCGTTAGCAAGTGATATTTAAACT
>DWME01000663.1:0-30837 GCA_018244795.1 Parelbella ahira ahira
AAATCGTAAGGGAACAATGTAACTTTATCATAAGCAAGGTTTTGACGAGTGTAGATAAAGTTTGTAACAACAGAACAGAGCGACCCGTGGCCGGCGACATTGTGCCGTATCGCAGGGCCGGCGAAGGACAGCCGCCCACGCCGTCCGCCCGCCCTCCCCGCCCACAGATAAGATAACGTATTTATACCGAGATTTTTTATTGTTGTGAACATTGACCGTTGAGTGTAACGTGAAAATATCGTTTTATTAAGTAGATACAAACATACATAACATGATTAATAATTAAACAGTGATCAAATTCTATTGTATTTCTATAAGCTCTATTGTCATTTATTCAGACGATTGGGAATAACTCTGTAAGTGAAGTGAAAAACAAATTATAACACTTACATACCTCTTTGTTAGCCTAAGTATTACATGGACATATATTTTTTATTGACTCTTACGACGAATTTCTTAACTTTTAATCACACTGAAAAAGATGCAGTAACCTCGAACCCGGTTAAGATTTTAATTAAAGCGTGCACCAACTAATAATGGATAATGAACGCGCAGCAAATATTTGTTCTTTCTCGCGGGGAACTCTTACAATTGGCGTAGAGTGGTGCAAATAAGGCAATTAATTGAATTCGGCACGTCAAAGGTGCCGCCGCGGGGCTTTGTCGGCGCCCCAGCCGCCGTGTAACTTAACACTCTTATTGAACGTATTGCGAATAAGCGAAAAGTCGAAAAAATCTCAAACTATACACTCAACCCATTTCGCTATAAACTTGTTAAAAATTCCCACATTGCAAGGTGCATTTTTTAAGAGTAGATTCGTTCTGATGGGAACAATATGCGCCGATTGCATTACGTAGTAAGAAAAGTTTAATCCGCCCATAAAGTATTGACTCTATTATTCTTAATTTTGTGTATAGAGTTAAGATTGAATTATTCTGTGATGTGCAAAATGTGTAAGTACTCAGTTATATACATTTTATAACCACGTCTCTCCGTAGAAATACTTGCAATATAAAATTTAGTGTCAGCTGAAATTTCCGAGGTCATTATACAAAAGGATTTTGATTGTATATGTAAAGTATTTGAAATTTGGTATTTATTATTCAATGATTTATTAACGCTATTGTTACAGTCTGTCTCGTTAGGCGAGGGTTACAAGCGCGACTGTTGATCGAGAGGTCCTGGGCTCGATACCCCAGGTCAGATATTATTAGGTTATTCTAATTTCGTCATCCTAGTAGACATTTCTAGTAGTGGCTCGGAGTCTGGATCTGTGCCCAGTGTATGGCAATAGGGTCACCATCTACTCCAAGGTGGGATGTAAGTGTAACTGCTGAACGTGGGAGTTCACTACACTCTTCTGTTTACCTTTTCAGGGATTACTTACAGTCATTATGTTACATTGTTATTATGACTAGTAGATAGGAATACAATATGACTAGTAGGTAGGTATACAACACGATTACTAGGTAGGTATTATTCGACTAAAAATGTAGAGTTCAGTGTGTCACATATATTGTTATCTGAGCGCGACACAGCTATTTCCATAAAGCGCACAACATGCTCTATTAAAAGTATTAACGTTACTCTACACGAACGAGAGTTATGTGATATTTATAACTCTACGTTTATAATTTAATTTAATCCGCCCATGTATGTATGTATGTCGCCCATGACATGTATCTTACTCTGTACAAAATATACAAAGCTCAATATGTTTCGTATTGTATTGTCAACTGACGAGCAAGTTCGCTATCAATGACTCATGGAAATGTTGTAGTCCTATGCAACGTATTTTTTAACTGTAATATAAATCTTTTTTTATGTATATCGAATTATTTCTTTTAACTTTAGCGAACTTAGCCGAACTCCGCTATCAGAATAATAAAAATAAACACACAACAGATAACACGCAATAAAAAAAGCATTTATAAATTCCCAAAGCGAAATAAACTTTTATTGATCTATGAAACGCTGTTATCAGAAGGGAACGTTTAATTTGTTGGAATAAAAATAGCTGCGATAACAATCACTTTTGAATATTGAAATCATTGGAACCGTCTGCTGAGGTGACCCTTGCCCTTTATTGAGGTCCATTTGAATATCAACAATCGTCAAATTCCATTTATAAATTCTATCAAGGACACGTGGAATTGGTGAATTGTGTGAGTTAAAGGGATTTGTTGTATGGGCACTTCGCGAGAACCCTTGTTAGGGCTTTATTGAAGGACGAGGGCCCCTCCGTATCAGGGTTGCGTACTACAAACACATCAAGGAGCCACCCTTTGCTCTTTTCGGATGCTAACCCTTAGAACAGATTTTTACCTGGTTTCCTATTAAGTGTGTATTATGTGTTTTTTTTTTCTTCAATATTCTTTGTGTATTGTGCAAAGTGTCCAAGATTGTGTAGTAAATCCTTTATTTCTTAACACCCTTTGTAATAAGGACGCTTAGTGGATATTCATATACATATGTGAAGACGTGATTCATATTTAAAAACGAAGAACAATAATTTGGGATCGTTTTTTATATAATCTTTATCTATAGCTAAATTTAAAACAACGTCATCAAGATATCTAAAGAGATTTTTGTGAGGTAGTGTCTTGTATGTTATTTTTTTATTATTTATAAATGATTAATAGCATAATTTTCTATATTCACTCGGTGGTTTCTGCCGACCTCGTTTGGCACCTGGCATGATGACATAATAATAATAGAACAACAATAAACGAAGAAGCGATGAAACAAGTTCCGTTTGTTTAAATTCCTTTTTACATTAGATTTAAAACTACCCTTGGCGAGGGCCTTTTATTCCGATTTTTGTAATTCGAAATCAGTGGCAACACCGCACGTGCGCAGGAGTGTGTATCGGGTTGCACCGGAAGCCCGCCAAAGCACAATGGCTACCGGATGTGGCCGCTCCAAGCGACACGTATCATTTTATCGATATCTCAGCAAAGCTCAATATTTTCCTTCACCTTCAATACTCCAAATCGACCGCTGCTCAAGTGGTGCCCATGTAAATGATACTGATTAAATCGAACAAAAATTACTTACGAATGCAAACAGACCATTGTGCTTATGAAGAAAAAAATATTGTTAATGCATAATTTGCTCGTGGGTCCTCGGTTTTTAATGACAGTGGTTTAAATTTCGAACTTGTACCTATGTATATGTCGATATGTCAGTAGTTAAAAATACATTTTTTGATTATGGCTTTACGAATGATCTCAAAATATCGATATCATGTGCGTGACTTGGACAGTGTAAAATAGCAGACTATGGTCATAATTTCTCAATTCTTAAAGCGACCTGGGTCCTACATTGAACAATTAAAGGCTCATGGTGATGATAAACAATAACTGCGTCACATATTTTCTGTCATCACCAATGAGTTACTCAAAATATTGATTATGATGTGATATAGTCTGCTTTCTTTGTTTCTAGTCGATTAGCTCAGTGTGAACGGGGTTGATTCATACATGACTACCAGAATATCAGAAGTCACAACGGCATTGAAATGTCACTTATGGCAATAAACCATCACGACCGGCTGTCACGTAATGGGCCAGACAGCTCACGTAGCTCGTAAACGATCTAATAAGGATGAATCGGGTTTGATTTATAAAACGGCAGCATTAACTGCGGCTGAGTTGTGGCCAATAAAATAAACGTTCTTCGGTGTAAAGCTATCACGGCAATAGGTACCTACATACTCGCTGTAATTAGAAGCGCACTATCCACTAGAGATTAGTACAATTACGCTTTGAATAAAACGAAACAAATAAATCGTGTAAACAGAAGAGTGTAGCGCACTCCTAGGATAAATCAGTTATGTTATTCCTCCGTCTATGGAATATGCGGTGAGTTTATTGCTATACGTATTTAAATTTGGAATGAAAAGAAAGTAAAATTACAAACGCGTAGCATATGCATTAGAATAAACCAATTAAAAATGTACATGTAATTTAATTACATAGCTAATTGTTTTGTGCGTATGCCGTTACGACCTTGAATTTTGGTGGAACAACGCGTGCGGGGCGGGCGCAGGGGGCGAGGGGTGCGCTCGCTGTACGTACCAAGTAAGACATTTCGCAACGTTGTTCCGAGGCGTACGTCCGGCGATTAGTGTATGCGCAACGCGAGGATGTGCCACAGGCGAGCGATCGGGCCTTGCGACAGCGCGGATGCCGCGAAATTGCACATGTGCGCTACCAAACGCCTTATTAATATGAGTGCAATTGCCAAATAATGAATATATGATGTGTTTTTGTGCGTTAACCTTCAGCCGCGACCCAATTGCATTAGTTCGACACGCTCGAGTTCATGCGGCGATATAAAAATTTCAATTGCCGTTTTCAGTACACGTTCTGTTGTTTTGTCGCTATGTTTAACACTGCGAGGCTTATTCTCCTATCACTTTAAATCTAATATTCTGTTATTATTGTTATATCGTCATGCCAGATGTCTTACTGATTAGGCAGAGAGCAGCGAATGCCAAATACCTGTGTACTAGCATTCCTGACATGATGCTTCTATTTTCATCAATAATATCGACAATTACAGCTTCATTTAAAGATCGATCTAAATTAAATGGCATTTTATGATGATTGCTCAGTATGTTTATTTTCCTAGACAGTAAATTTGTTTAATTGACTTTGTAAATCTTAGGTATATACATTAAGACACTGACGATACCACCGCTTGAAGGTCCATAAAGTTGGTAATTAGAAAAACGTACTCACCACGCCACACCATAAGAGGGTCCAGCTCGGTGGAGTCCCTGGCGCGAGAGCTTGGATGTATAAACATAGCTTAACCAGAATCCAGGTCTGCCATATTTGGCCACTAGCAACACTGAGCACTCAGTCGCGTTATTCGATTTCCTGTTTTCCCATTCGCACTTCACGATCCCTACTAAATCAGAAAATATATGGCAATTACTCAGAATCTATGCTTATATAGCAAGAGATAGTTTACTTACGTGAAATAGAAAAAAAGGTAATTTAAATTTGAAAACCAATACTGTACAAGCGTAGGTTCAGAAAAACTTAAAGCGATGATAGAACAAAAGCGCGGAAAATGTAAGAATTTTAAATTTAAAATAGACAGAACTTGACAAGAGTGACCGGCACAGATAACGAATAATGAATAGAACAATAAAGGCATTGGCAGAGGCCCGATGCGCCTGAAGACTGACTCGCGCTTTTCACTTGCTGCAAGGTGAGACAATGGAAGGGGAGTATTGCCTCGCTGATGTTTCGAGGGTAATTCTTGTATTTTTACACATATTTAAACAACACTTTATTGGCTTAATATACTTTGCTATATGAGTATGTAGCGACCTTCTTTCAAAAATACTTGAAAATATGAAATAAATCTCTTTACACTTTAGCCCGTTAAACTTAAAACAAACAAACATCGTGTAAGATCGTTGTAGAGAAAAAAACATTTGTAGATACTGAATAGAAATTTTTCTAAGTGACTACCACACTAAATATGTCGTCTAATGCTATCTGTTGTTGGGTAGCTAATATTTGTGAATGAATATTTGAGCGTAAATGTTTAATTTTGTCCTATGCCAGCAAGTTAACGTAACCGATGAAAGATATTAAAGTGAAATTACTTAATAAAATCAAAGGCAGCACGCCACACACGAAAATTAAATCTTAATATGAATATTAGCCCTGAACAATCTCGTTCAGTGGACAGCGACATCAAAGGGAAGTTGTATTTAGGACTGTTCGCCCATAATGAAAAATATTAATCTGTCAATTTTTCAAAGACGCCTAATTAAATAAGTATACATTTTAATAAACATAGTCATATAACATAGTGGCCGTTGGAACGTGTAATAAGACATAATATATAGTTCGACAAATGCGTTTTGTAGGATGAAAACTGATGCTGAAATCGAATAAAGGGAACTTTTAAAGATGAAGTTTTAATATTTAAATGTTAACCTATTATCTACGAAATATTATGCAGCTAAATTAAATGTAGTGTGCAGAATAATATTGATAATAATAAATATATTATAATACATGTTGCGTAATTCCTTTGTTTACCGGAGTATACAGAAATCATAATTAGGTACCTAAATCCCATTAATTGTATCCAATTTTCTTTTTGAAAATATCCTGTCGAGCAGAAATCCACCCTCTTCGTCTCTGCGTCTTGGAGGGTCGACTCCCGATATCAGTATATCTTTTATATTGATGATCAACCGCGTATGATTTAATTGGCAATAAATCCAAATAAAATATAACTACTTTTCTTAATAATGACATTATTATTATGTGTTATGTATTACTTGTCTTCGCGTCATGACATATTTAATAATACTGTTTAATAGTGTAAATGGATACCATAGTTATTAATTAACAATGAAAGAGATAAATTCTGTCTCTACTTTTATATATAATAAGGGTCCCAATTATCGCAATGAACATTTATGATCACATATAATTCGCAATAGTCGAGACGTTATGAAAATGGCGAAGATGACACCGCTGCGTGGCAAGACGCGGGCCGCAGACCTCGCGCGCTGAAAGAGAGCGGAAAAACCACGCCAAGGTTACACGGTTGCGCCACACACGCCCAACCAAGTGGAAATGATGCGCCTGCTTGTTGGAGATTCTTTTTTATTCGTTCAAATTTAAAAATAGAACGGTGAATAATTCGTCGTGTTACCAGATGGGTAATTTGCATACGGCTTGTTAACTAACTATAAAAGAAAAAAAAACTTTTTATCTAAGTGAGCGTTTATATTTTTAAAATAGGAATCCATTCAAGGGAAACTCTACAGATATAGTATTGTAAAAGAAAATTTTGTGTCTACTTAAAAATGAAGGTGAAATTAATTTATTATACATAATTGCAAAATGTTTAAAATATAATTACAAAGAAATTATATGGTATGCACGTTGTTAGAACTAGAGTGTAAAATGATTAACTGCGCATTAAAATAAAATTTAAAAGTGTACATACATTCTTGGAAGATATATTATTTTTAATAATGTTTAATTATATAATAATAGATATGAGTAATTTAGTGAAACGTACCTAACAGTTGAAATGCCTAGAAAAAACCATACGATTTATCATAATTTAGATAAATTAGACGTTAATTAGAAAATAAAAAAAAATTACACGTGGAAATAGTTTAGCATGTAAATGAAGTATCTTTAACAACGTTTTGCAATATAAGAGTTACGAGCACATTAAAATAACCTTCAAATGCGGTATAAATGAACATTTTCTTTAGTTAAGATCGTTTTCTATGTGAGTAAAAAGGACAATGTAGTGTTCAGAAAAAAAACTACACGTTTAACGTATATTTATAAGTATATGGATAATTCTAAAGAAAATATAGCAACTATCGTTAAGAGTAGTGTTTAGCACAGTCAGTCTGCTACTCATTATTACCTGCTCATATACGACGCGACACGTGTCCAGCAATGGAGCATTTAATCATTTAATGTTAGACGAATTTTAGGGGGTAGGGAGCGAGCACCGAACGGCGAATACAAAATATAATTTTTTTTTTATCAAACGTAAATAACCAATTTGTGTATAAAAAAGGATACATTAATATAGTAGTTGTGATCGGACCACCCGTGGATTTGAGCAATGAGGGCCTCTTGTCTCTTTGTTAATTTATTATTTCGGTAGCTCGTTCGCGGCGCAGTCAAAACATCCCGCTGCTATGATTTACAACGTAATAAACACGGTTTTATATCAAATGGAAATGAGCTTTTACACGTGAGATTGCGCAGTCAACCCCTGAAGACAGTTTATATCATTTATTTATCTATCTACCCATCCATCCAATCGTCCACCCATCCATTCATTCATCCATCCATCCATCCATTCATCTATAGAATCTAAACATACATTTTAGGACCTGGAACAAGCCCTTGGAAATGCTGTACTTTGTTGAAAAAATGCTTTATTCCATACGTAGTGGGAAAATCAATATGTTGTTGAAGAAATAATATAATTGGTGGGGGACATGCTGTACTTTGTTAAAAAAAAATTATGGAATTGCTTAATGAATGGAATATTTCATTAGACCCTAATCTTCTCGAGATTGTCGACAGAAAATGTGTCGTTAAACGAGTCAACAATCATTTATTTAAAACTCATAAACATTTTAATGTCAAGGCTTGTTTTCCAATAAAATCGAAAACATAAGACGAAAATGAACAATAAATTGCCGGAAACCCTAAAATAAATAAAAATTAAGTTTACAACTACAAGTATCTACAATTAATAGCAATAAACAAGTTGTTTTGAGTTATAAATTTGAAATATTTAAATAACAAAGACATCTAAAATTTAATAAAAACGCACAAAATAAAGCCAAAAAGTGTTGTATGATAGTCAAGGAAAATATGGTGGGATTTTTTTTTATGTTCATGTCACGTTTGGTTCCCCGAAGAGGAAAGGAGAGGTATCAATCTGTATTTCACCAGAATCTTACTCTTTTTTAAATAGAGTAGTTACAAGTGGCCAGTGTCCCCCGTTGACATCTACCACCGACCTCGTGTAAGTTTACAGGCCTGATGTTCTTCTACTTTTATCGCTTAAATGTATGGAGACATTTATGTATAAATGAATATTTGCAATACCACAAAAAGACAAGGTAGCAAAGAGCAACGATATCCCACCTCAGCCCTCACCTCATTCAGTATTTATATTGTGTTTGCAGTTTAAGTGGATATCAACAAATTGTAACTGCCTAGTGTTAATATAATCGACGAGTTTAAACTTTTTACGATGCTGCTATCAGCGTTAAGTTCGTAACAGGTCTATAATTGTCTAATTATTTAACTGGGATGGTGGTTTAATGAGGCTGACTTGCCGTTTCCTGATAAGCGGTCCAGTTCCTTATCTTTATACGTCGATACTGACTACTTATTTCATGTGTGATTAGATAGTTTAATATCTATCATATTAACATCAATTGGGATATATGTGTCTGTTGCTTTATACGTAAGTTTTTTCCAGGTCAGATTTACGATTGGAATATGAAATTTACAATTTGTTAAATCGATGTACAAAGTGTGACAAGCGCAATGATAACACGGTTGTCGTTGATGATGATGATGCTGATAATGATAAAGGTGGTGTAGATATTAATAATGATAATGATAACAATTGTAATAATGATGAAAATGATAATAAATATGACAGTGACAATATTGATAATGCACGATCTTTTCACTAATAACTTTGGAAGAGGTTTCATGTTTTACCTAGTTCAACAACGGTTTGAGCGATGTAAATATGGAGAAGGTTGTCGAAGATAGTTTGACAGTTGTTATAAACATACATATTATGTACGAGTATATTACTGTAGATGTCCACCGATAATTTTAAACCAAGACCGCCATTAATGCTGCTAACGGCGCCGGACGATTTTAATTAACGAGGTGTCTCTTCGCGTGTCCGTACACGATCGGACACTAAGTGCAAATTTTAATCTTTTACACCGAGCCACCATTAATTTAGCTATGTAACGTGCATATCTTAGTACCTAAGATATGGGTAAAAAAGCGGTTTTGCGTGTCTTAGATGGAGAAATATTAGATAACTTTTCGTTGTGCTATTATTTTTATACCGTCACGCCAGGTACGGGGTAGGCAGAAAGTATAAAGTAGCTTATATACAAACACTGGAGGAAAACATGGTGAAAATGACTGCATATCTTAGAGTTCTCCATAATATTCGCTAAAGTGTGTGAAGTCCGTCAACTCTTATTTAGCCAATGTAGCCGACTGCTTTTTTAGCCTCTCTCATTTAGCGTTCCAGCTCGTATCTAACAGTGGAACGAAGAAAAAGTTAAAAGGATTATAATAATTTGTTTCGTAATAAAGTTTTTAATCTTTTTCTTTCTGAGACGATTCGTGTTAAACAGTGGAAGGATGAAGGGTTGAAGTTGATAATGATGATGTAAAATTATCAGTTGAGCCATTCATTTAAGTTCAAAAGCAGTTTAGCGGTTAAGATTCTATAAAGATTTTAACAGTAAGCCGTACATCAGGTTTCGCTATAGAATATATGGCAACCATGTTAATGATTACTGTTATATTTATTAGTCTAGGAGCCAGTTTCAAACACGCAATTTTCTAGTTCCTTGGAAAATAGCAGTTGCCAGCTAGGTCGCGGTAAGCATATAATATATAACCTACATTCTGTCCGTTGGCTTGTGATTTAAAATAACTGCTGGATAAATTTCAATGCAACTTTGAATATTCATAAATTTATATAAACATTAATAACAAGATAAAGGTTACATACATCTATGTACATAGATGTTTTAATTAGATGTTCTTTTTGTTTAATCTTGTTTGTGCTAGATTGTGTTCTGACGTGGCGTACAATAACGTGTATTGTTATTATTATGTATTAGCTGTGCCCACGACTTCGTCCGCGTGGTTATGAAGATATGCATTACTATTACGTTGTTTAACGCAAATTTTCATACTGCCTAAGTCCAGAAATGAGAAAATTTCCATACACAATTTACCCACCCATTTTACCTCTTTAAAAGAGAATTTTGTTTATTTTACCAACACAGATCATTTTTAATTGTAATCGAGAACATATGTACCTATTTTCATTCGTCTAAGTATAGAATTGAAAAATTTCCATACAAATTTCACCCTCCCATTCCACCCCCTTAGGGGTGAATTTCATAAAATTCCGTCTTTGTGAGCACTTACGACCTTAAAAGAACCCGCATGCAAAATTTGAAACTCCTAGCACTTGTAGTTTCTGAGATTTCGTGATGAGTGGATGAGTGAGTGAGTAACCTTTCGCTTTTATATATGTATATAGATATACGAGATTTAGTTATACAAAGTCTACCTGTTGACCTTTTTGAGATTGGTCTGAGCTCATGAAGTAGAAGCTTCGGCAGTTTCGATTGCTTGACCGTTTTCAGTGAGTTGAGCCCTCGTCCAACAGTAGAACGACAAACGATTTAACGATGATAGTCATGTGATGTGGTATGCCAAAACCTCAATTATTACTGACGTGACATATTCTGCTGTACCGAATATCTAAATTATAACAGACCTGGCGTAACCTGACGTATCCTAAGAAGCGCCATTAAGCACTGTCATGTGAGACTTTTAGATTTAATTCTTGCGCCGTGCATGCGAATTGGGGATCACATTAGAGGTATCGATATTACAAATACATATTAATGGGGTTTTTACTCATAACCTTCAATTTTAAAATGCGGATTTGTGAACAGTATAGGGGATGTTTGCTTTAATCGTCGCAATGAGCAGTCGTGGTCAGCATGGCAGTCTGGAAGAAATCCGAGGCGGGAAAGCGATGGACTTACCGGTGTTATTGTTGTTGTTGTTGTAGTGGTGCGCGGGCGGCGGGATGTAGTCGGGCAACTCGGGCAGGCACACGTTGCTCTCGTACATGTTCGGCGGCACGTTCGCGAGCAGCGATCTCTCCTTCTCCACGTCTGCGCAACGGACAGTACGCTTAGCTACAGCGTTCGCCATACTTCTTGTTTCACATATTATTTATTATTTATTCTTAAAGGTTGTACAAAAGGTGTACTTTATGACTCATCTACAGGTTTATATTTTATATTTGTATAATATGTAATTATGTAACATTTTAGGCGAATTATCTCGTCCAATACGAGGTGATTCGATAAAGACCAAAAGTTTACAGCATAGCTCAAATAAATACAGCAATGGATGGAGACTATGAGCATCTTAAACTGAGTCAATTTGTCTTATAAAAAAACACAATATAGTTAATCTCATTTCCATTCACAATCATGGCATGACATGACATGGGCTGAAATGATATAACGTCATTACAGATCATTATTATCATCTGTTCGACTAAGACCACCCCCAAAGAACGCCTTCAAAAGGAAAAAGCACTACTTTGAATAATGCAAATTTACTTGGTAACAGCTTTAGAATATTAACCTAAAGACTTACATATTTCTTGTTATAAGATAGTTAATGATCAATACTTAAGCTTCATATAATAAGTAATTAAACTCACATCGTCGTGTTAAACATTAAAACGATTCCACTGAAATGAACAAAGGAGATTATATAGTTACTAGTCACTCGGGGACTTAGGGGTGCAACTGGTGTTGCGACTTACGACCATTAGTAGATTCTCGGTAGGCTTTAAGCAATGTTAAGTAGAGGCTTAGAATTTAACCCCTCGTGGTGATGGTACTGGGTTCAATTCCCGACGCTCACCTCTTTCTTTATCGTATAATATGGGTTGATGTGATGATTGGTGAACCTGATTCCTAAGCCAGATTTCAGGATTCAATTTCCAACCTGATTGAATATTTGTGTAATCGGTACAAGCATTTGTCTCGAGTTTATGTCTAAATAGTATATCAAATCTGTATAAGTATATATTTATACATATTCATGTAGTTTATTGATTTTCTGGTTACAATAGTGCATACTGCCTAGTTTTGATCAGACGGACTTGCGTGGAGATGTCCCAAGATTTTATATATACACATATTTACAGTTGTCATTAATTCTTAATGTATCTAATCTGTACCTTTTTGCAGTATCTCCAAGTGTTCCCATAGTATGTCGCCCATGAAGGCCGGTGCTCTGGCCACGAACTCCTCGCGGCCCATGGCACAGATGTCTTTGCCCTGGGTGCGGGCGAACTGCTGCAACGCGACGCCCTCGAGGGAGAACTCCCTCGCCGCCCAGCGCAGCCACGCCGCCACCGCCGCCTCGCTCCATTGTCTTGGATCTGTGGACGATGGAGAACTTAATGAAACATACTCGTATATATCGAAAATAGAGTATATTCAAAATTAAATGACTATTATATCCTCACGCCAGATCACATACGAGATACGCAGAGACCACTCAGTACAAAATATCTCTATCTGTATGGTTACACTTACGCATTACTGTAACTTATAAAAACAAATCGAAGTTTTTGCGACATGTTTAATGAACAAATTGTTTCTCGTAAATTTTAACTTTGAACGAATATGGATAAAACATACACGCATACAAATATGTATATGCATACATACAAACACACATAAATATACATACATTCACACAAACACACGCAAACCGCCATTATCACAGCCGCAAGCTATCCGAGGAAAGCGCTAGAAAGTTTGCAACACGACCGGAAACGGGGGGCGGAAGCTGAGCAGACGGAGTAGCTTTTAAACCGAGGATCGATTAAAAGACATCGATATATGGGTCGCTGTTGAGGAGGAAGTGTCTTATATCGATACGCAATCGATTCGTTTCGTCGGGCGCCATTAAACAGCGATCGGGTGTCAGTGAGGCAACAGCCGACAATTAGCCGCCGCGCGCCGGAACTTGCACCAGCCGCCGGACGCGACGCGACCTTGACGCAGCGTTTGTTTCGCGTGCGATCGATTTGCGTTTTCTAATTAAACATATCATGTAAGTAACTGGCGCCAGTGCGCGGGGAGAACTACGTAAAAGCATATCAATTTTTTATGGTTAAAGATTTCTGAATGGAACATATTTATGTAAGTAATCCAGGACTCCCGGAGTGAGCGGTTGAATTCTTAATCATAGGGAAGCAGTTCAGATCTGTGAGGATAGGGTTATTTGGTGCATGTTGCTCTCTGTCTACCCTGTAAGAGACCTGACGTAATGGTATAATAATATTGATGTCATCACGGTTAGTGTTTGCTAATTAAACATATCTATGTGAGTAACCAGCGCCCGTACGTGGAGACAGCTACGGATGTATAAGCATGTCAGACCTGTAAGCATACAGATATTTGGTGCTTGGTGCTTTCTGCCTACCTAGGCAGGGCTTTCAAATTTAAGGCAGGGTTTTTAAATGGCTTATGCCCAGCAGTGGAATCAAAGAAATTGACAATAACGTTGATGAACATTTTTTACGTAGGTAAGTTGTATCTGCACCTAGGGTACAGTGCTCTCTGCCTTCCCCGTAAGAGGCCTCGCACGACTATGTAATAATAATGGTGAACGTAAAGATCTTTACTAGCAGACATGTTTGAACTCTACAAATATTATGTGTCGAGTACCGTCCAGTTGTAGTCGGGAAGCATTAACTCTGTATCGCTACAGTACAAAGGGTTCGTGCGCTAAGTGTGTCACTTTGAATGTTGCACTTCCGTGATGCAGTTTTATATATATATGTAGCATATTTATGGGTATGAATATAGGTATCAGGTATTATTTTTTTAAATCAAAATATTTATATTATTAATAATAATATTAATTATGTGTAAAAAATTTAAATGATATGTAAAGTTTAAATATCACTTGCTAACGGTGAAGGAAAACATCGTGAGTAATCCTGCACATCTTAGAATTTATAAGAACAAAATCTTTGAGGTGTGTGAAATCTGTCAACCCGTATTTGGCTAGCGTGCAGACTATGACCTTTACCCTCTCAAAATGACAGCAGACACGTTGGAATATGGGTGGAATGATAAAAGGGTCAATTATTATTTTTTTTATGTGTAAAAAGACATAATAACTTATATAATTAGTATCATGATTAAATATTTTTAAGTATTTTTATTACTGATTTTTTCTTAATACAACATTGATCGCGTCGTTGGTCGAGTGGTTGTAAGCGCGCCCGCTCATTGAAAGGTCCTGGGTTCGATTCCTGATTCAGGTACTATTGGATTTTTCTAACTTAAGATTTTCCGGAAGTTAAATTTTAGTTTATATTTTAGTTTCTTTCTTATTTTAATATATTTAATAACAAACGAATTCTTAGGTTAATGTATAAATTCAAGTTTCAAATACCTGACTCAGCATGAATGATGACTGTTTATAGACTTGCAATTAGTCTGTTGTTTCATATCTTTAAACATACTCGTATGTACAGTACCCCTTACAATCGCTGCCCTTATATTTGACAGACCCTTAAGGTACTTACAATGGGTGCTTAGTGACTACTGGGTTTGTTTATATTAATTTATATCATGGTATGTAGAACGGCTCATACTTATTTCATGACTTCGGACGCCTTATGGACGCAGACGTGCATTGTCACAACACATGAAGCTAATTGTAATATTAAAATCGAATCTCTCTACTGTATGCAAAAGGATTGTTCGTGATGTGTGGTACACCTGGATATATATGCATGAATGTATGGCTGTATGCAAGGGCCGACCCGTGTCCAATAATGGATCGATAAATGAGTTAATAATTATGATGATTTTAATTATGTTGATGTTGATGACGGTGTATACGGTTGATAATGATGATGATGGTGAGGATTGTTTACCATATTGCCCAGGTAACTGGACGAAGCGCGCTAATGAAAAAATATTCATCTATGATTATCAGACCATCGTCGCAGTCGTGATAAATTCAAACAAATGACCATATCCTGAGTGGTCTATATATCAGGGGTGTGTTCAGAAGTGTACGCATGTAGAACGTCCTCATGTCTGCACAGTAATAGGCCAATTCCATTAACCCGATGCCGGGATATCGTTCTTCATGTGAAGATGTCGCTGTCATTGTAAACCACCATAGGATCCTTATTATGCAGATTTCTGTAACTGTATAATGGGTGAAGAATCATCGCGTGTATTTCAATAAATTTAGATACGTGAAGATATTAACGTTTTTATTTTGCTCGTTTTCATCTAACCATTGTTTTGTATCGGATTTCAATGACTGATTGTTGAGCGATACGAGTAGCGATGGAGATCAAGACTAACTTATCTTGACTTAACAGGTCAGATATTGTCCAATGGAGGAGTCAGAACCTTAGGAATTGGCGTTGGCGTATGAAGAATAATGAATGCAGAAGAAGCACGTCATGTCTGTGGGATTTGAGATATTTAGCATCCGGTGCTCTCTGCCTGTTCACTAAACGGATCAAATGTGATCATATAATAATAGTTGTAGTATTTGCAAGATATTATATACATTTTTTAGATTGCTGCTCTTCTTTTGCTCTGCCAAATTTCACACTTTAAGAGTATAATATTCATGTTAACTGTCTTCAAACATTAACATGCAGATATTGAAACATTGCTATTAATATTAAATAAAATCACAGTAAATAATAATAGCTCTATTAAACTGGCAATTAATGGTGTAATCATTTATTCAAGACATTATAATCTCAGTTGAAGCAGCCTTGATACTGAATGATTATTTGCAGCTAGAGATGCTAGCTCAAGATATCTCCACAAGAGAACAAGCGTTATTACTTGGTACAGAATTCTTTTGTTCCATTCTTCTCGTAAACAGGTCTGGTTAATATAACGAAGATTAACGAGTCCTGATAGATCTTCGCGAGTCTTATTAACTGATGAGTCAATGAGTGGGCTCACTGTTGATGTGGAACATTAAGATATCGTCGCTGTTAATCATGTTTAAATAAGATTTTATTGGACTCAAGGTCGTACTTTATAATGAGGGATGACGTGTTTTTTAACGATATTTAGTACACGTAACGCAATTAACTTCTAGTGGGTCCGTGGGGAATTCTTAACGGAATCTCTTTAAAAAATACCAATTTGGAATTAAATATCACTTTGCTGTTTAAGGAAAATATCGCGACAACATCTGTATTGTTTAGCGGCGTCGTATGTTAAGTCTATTGTATTACGATATCCTTCTGAGAAGTCCATGGAAAAACAATGATTTTTAAAAATTCATATCTTATAATTTATCAGTGTTTTCATTTAAAAATAATTGTAATTATTAGTTCGCAAGCGCTATTTAAGATTGCGTTCTGGATTATTTTTAATGTTTCACTGTTGGCACGAGTCTCCTCTCAGAATGAGAAGGGTTAACGTGAAAGTTTGACATGCAAGCCAAGTGCGGGTTGACAGACTCCATAAGACTTAAAGAGCATTATAGAAAAGTGTAAGGGTATAATTTAAACGGGCACAAACATATATGAAAGTATAACACATATAGCTTATCATCTGAGTTATCTCATGTCAACGGCGGCATATTCATTGTAATTTTTATTCATAAAAAACAACAAATTTCTACGAGAACTATATAAACTATTATATGGACATTTTTATAGTATATATGAACAATATTTTTAGTATTTTTAAACCGTTTGCACCGATGACTACGGCTATTGGATATTGCTGGATTTGAAGCAAACTTTATATATATTATTGATTTTTTGTGATGTACTGCCGTTTGTCACTTAATGTACTCATTTGTATTGTTTTACAAAAATTACGTTCACAGAGTAACAAACTGACGTTCATACTTCAAATTGAACTAAATGTGGATATTGCCACCTTTGATATTATATGACTCATAGAGACATTAGATCTATATGTTATACTTTTATCTGTGTGCGTTATAATTGTTCAAGCACTCGAAGATAACGTTTAATATCCTTGTTAATTCCATTCAGGTAACAGATAATACACAGTCACGTGTTCCGTAGCTTTTTCGGAACCGGTTGTCGAATTCACTTTTATGACATCGTTTGTTCCGCGGCGAGTCATTATGCCCCAATACGCCCGATTACCGTGCAATTTGCGCGCGAATGTGTGACTTTTTGCAAATTAAACTCTTTAATTGACTTAATTTTTTTTTAATTGAACGGTGGCGCGCATAAATAACAAGTAAAATTACGCTGGTGCAGATGTCTGGTAAGTTTTGTTTTTATATAATTAATATGATGTAAGTTATGCATCCTTTTGTATCTGTATACTGATCCTGTAGGCGCTCAGTTCCCGTTTAATATTTAAATATAAGAAATATTACAATCTTCCTATTATTTGATGCCATGAATAAAACACGGACATACAATAGGACGTCCTCGAGCTGGTGGAGTAGCAATATACGTTATATATATAGTTGGATGCGAAGAGCTGAAGATCGAGCTCAACGGCGTGCTATTGGAGAGGCCTATGTCCAGCTGTGGACTCGAGTAAGCTGATGATGATGATCTGAGTGAGGAGTGTTCCACAACTTGTTTTATATAGTAGTACGGTTAACAAACTGCACGATTAAACATGAAACGATGATGATGTGTATCATGTGATCGTCGCCTGTAATGTTCTGGCATTTAGCGGGAACTCACTCGCTTTTACAACTGTGGTCTTAACTACAAAAAATGTATTAGTGTATAAAATGTTGGTAACTTATTAAATAAAATAAATAAATATATAAATGCCATTTTGAATGTTGAAGCATATATTTTTATTAAAGTGCAGGAAATTAAAATGTTTAATTTGATCATTACTTTTGTTTGAATTTTTACTTTAACACGTTTAATATTAAATTAAAATACCAAAACCAATACATTATATCAGGTGCAATGAAACAATAGGGAGTATACTCAAAATTGATGTAACACAATTTATAATAGGCTCACCACCTGTTTCCATGGAACTTACGAGTAGAACGTAACTGGTAAAATGTGGGAGTATACTACACTTCTCTGTCTACCCCTTCAGGATTACTGGCGTGATGTTACAACCAATGTAAACATATCTCTATATAATAAATGTCCGGGACGGCCCGAAAAACGATGATGTATAACTTACACAATTAATCTCATTTCGATATATCAGTTCCAAAAATATAACTGTTCTTATCAATTAGTACAGCAACCTGCATTTTTCGCGAATATTAAATATATAATGCCGTCTGTATGTCTGTATAACATAGAACGACAGCGGAAGCGTTGACAGACGTGCCGCAGACACACGCGTTTCCGCCGTGCACGGGCATCGAACCCGTCACCTGTCCGATATACTCTATGGCCTAGTGCAGTAGTCATTGTTGGTTCTAACACACGAACACATGAACCGTGTCTATTATTTCAATGCTCACGGAGAGACATAATAATGATCATTTGCGGGATTATTAATTTTGAAAAAATTTAAATACAGTGAACGTAGAAGCATGTCAAATCTATAACATATGACAATCGATGATCACTGTCTACCCTGTAAAGGCTCTTACGTCACGGTATTAAATGTTAATATAATAAAATTTAAATTTTAACATTTTGATTGAAAAGCTTGTGAGTTCAATAGTTAACAACCATACTCGTACATGTTCTGTAGAGGGCTGTTGGTTTGATTCCCGCTCAAGACCAATATTACTGTGTTAAACACTAGCTTATTCGTTATAACCAGGTATTAAAATTTGGCATCAGAACACATATCTCGAACACTTATAAAAGTACTAAGCAACAATGGTTTTTCAATATTTAATCGGAAAACCATGTGTAAACTTAGTAACGATGAAAGAGGATTTATTTATGAAAACTTAACAACCTGTTAAAAATAAATCTTACCAAATTGTATGCCGGGGCTTAAGACAAATACGAGATAAGGGTTATCTGGCTTAGTACCAAAACTATTTTCAAGTTCAGTTTACTTAAATATATGCTAGTGAGTGAAAATTAACACTGTTTACTGACTTAAATATAGTACCCTACATTAAAACCCGCCCCAGTTAGTTACAGCAGCGTGGGCACGGTGAGAAGTGCGCTTTGCCTTGTGCTCCGCATGCCCAGAGTGGGGATTGTGGGCAAAAAACAAAGAAAGGCTCACGACCAGTTGCGGATTTAGACGGGCTCGTAATTATTAATTATCGGGAGCATAAGTCCTTCATTAATCCTTATTTTATTCATTCACTCATTCATTCGTAAATTCATTCACTCACTCGTTCGTTCGTTGTGGTTGGTGAATGATGGTGATGATGATGACATTAGCGCTTTGCGAAGATAATGGCGGGTGGTTGATACAAGTTACGTGTATTACATTAGCATATGCAAATCGGTCGTATTACATACTCAGGGCGTATCGGCGTTTTTCTGTTTCTTTAGCAAACATACAAGATATTTAAAGGACCTATGTACATAGATGCTTTTTTATTATCGGAATTAATGATTTTGTTTGTTGTTCAGTTAATTATTTTGTATCTGTATTTTCCTAATAATATCAATGAATGTAACATCGCATGGATATTCTTTTTTCAAAGATGTAAGGAATTATGGAAGGAAAGAAAAAAATTGACATTGTAAAGTAAAACACGAGTAGTATCCGGATATCGCATGTATAAAAAGAAGAAAGAAAAAAAAAACGTGAAATCAGTCTATAATTACATTACTACAAACAATACAAAAAACAAAACCAAATGGAAAATTCAACGACAACATTACAGTTTTAACTTATATTTAAATAATTGAACGCGGTTAAATATTTAAAACATATCAGCGCGAGAGAGATCGCACATCAGTTGTAATTAATAAAATGCGATTGCTCGCGACAGTTATAAAACATGACAAGACTTGACGTAATGCGCTTAGCGCGAGATAAAGGGGCTGCCGATCAATAGCTGCTTAGCATGTAATTAAATATCCACCCCGAATTGCAGCTTATTCATTCTCCTCTCTTTAAATACACACACACTCACACGTATATATTTGCATATATTGAGCAAATGTGCAAACTGACCACCTAATGGTAAGTGGTCATCGGCGTCTATGGACATTTGCAGAGCCAAAGATACATTGACACGATCCGTACCTATCCGAGGACCTACTTCATTACAATATTATTTAGTTATTTGTTTCACACCCCAATTGATTTATAAAGAGCTTAATTTATGAATCGTTCTATATATTGTGTTTCTCACATACATACGAGAATGTAAGTGTTATATTATTATAAATAATACTTTTACTTTTAACCTAAACACATATAAGATATTAGAATCATATAAACCTCTAATTAATGATTCTTTTCATGTACTTGTTACATTGTTTTATTCATTATTTTCTATTCACTGCCTTAAAAATGGTTGGGTCTAAAATACCATACGAATCTTGACAAACAGTAAGGAAAAACTAAAACACACGCGCACTATCTATATATGTATGTACATATGTATGTATGCACATACACATTATATACTTATTAAAGGGCATTTATCTCTTCAAATATTTTGTATTAAAACTGAGTAACAGTGGCTGCCTGACTTATTCGTTCGTCGATTGCTTTGTAAGCGCAACTGCTGATCAGGAGGTCCTGGGTTCGATTTCCGAGTCGGGTACTATTGGATTTATGTAATTTAGATATTGTGTTAGAAGTTTCTAGTAGTGGTTTAGAGTTTGGATTTGTTTCCAGTGACTAGCCAAAGAATATCTATTCCATGGTAAGGCGTGAATGAAACTGGTGACAGGTGGGACTGTGCCGCACTCCTCTGCCCGACCCTTCGGGGATTACAGGCGCGATGTTACGTTTTATGAAGTAGTAAAAAGCTTAACAAACATCAAAAGTTTTAAAAATATTCACCTGTTTCATCCCTTGCTTTATGATAGAGTTGATTTAATACTACATCAGGGCATTTATTAGATTTTCTTCCTGATCGTAAAGCTCCTGGGCGTAAGGCGATTGCAAACGTTATACCATTTAGGTAACTGTAAAACGTTATTCTCTATTATTTACTGGAATCCTTGGTAAGTGCGGCCGTAGAGTATTACAGGTAGCGTCGTAACAGGCAACTGTCGTTTGGATGCAATTAAATTTATTATAATATTACCGCTGGATGAGAACTGTAGCGGAGTTTAATAACTTTAGAGCGTTTTCATTATCTCCCTTATGGTATGTTAAAATAATTGCATATACATAAATAGATGATTTTCGAGCGCAACTTAATAAAATTCGTCTTAAACGTCACTGTAATAACATGTCTTGGGACGAATGAGTGAACGATTTAATTGTAATTATCGTTTTATGAAAATTAACTTTTAAATGGCCGGTAATAAACAGAACATATTAAAAAGATAGATAGACTCGGTTACTGTTCATAAAGATGTCTTGTACTGTTAGTTCAGTGGTCGGTCAAGGAGACGTGTTCTTGTATACGATATATGTATAAATAATACGTCAGTTTAAATAATGTTAAAAGAACTCAAAATAACGCCTATAATCCGTAAGGGGGTAAGCAAAGGAGTTTAGTACACTCCCAAGATTTCACCGGTTATATTTTACGCCCTATGGAATATATGGTAAGCCTATTGCCATACACCGGGTACAGATTCAGACTCCAAGCCACTACTAAAAGTTTCTGCTAGAAAATCCAGGTGCCAAATACTTCCTTGCAGACCTAAGTTATCTCTTCTAAATTCATTCATTGTCACTTTTACATTCATTCATTCACTCTCAATACGCGTGCGCCGATTTGGGACTCCTTAAAATCCTAATTTATTGATATTACCCCATCAGATATTACTGGCTTTTGCAAACTTTTTACAATTTATTTCATTTGCTTTACGAAAGGGATATTCTTACCTTTCGGCACCCCAAGTCGCAGCTGCTCCTTCTCCCAGGAGGCGAAGGTGGCCTTCAGAGCTTCGGCCATTTTCTTGTTGGTGCCGGGCGTGAGCGGCGGCACCTGCGACGGGATGTCTGGAACAAAGGGAGAGATCTCATTATTTATTGCATTTAGTCACTGATTTACAGCCTTAAAAAAATTAAAAAGCGGTGTCACGAGAATTCGTTTTGTAGTGTCAAGGTATTCATAAACCAAAAATCATTTGTTTTTTTCTTTTATGTAATAATAACCCTTAAAATCGAAATCCTCAAATCCGGAAAAAAAATGGTACAATACTTACTAATAGGTACTGTAAAGAAGTACAAAATGACGTGGCCATTAACAGCGGACACGATAAAGAGGTTATGTTAAGTTTAGTTTGATAAAATATTACTACTATTTTTAAATAAGTTCACTAATATCATATTTACTAAGTTTACTGGATTGTACTCTCTAGTTTGCTAAATATCGAACAGTTGCCACTCGGTTGTATATTGTATTGTATATGATCATCTTCATCATTTTATAATCATCGTAATCATCATCATCACCGTCAACTCTTTTATCGTTACACTGTGGGACACGCGTTACCTTTGAGAATGGAAAGATTAAAAGAGATTAAGGTCCACAGTTTATCTAATCTGATAATCTTTATCAATATCAGCTTCTCTCAATTCACATCTGAGCTAGGCCTTCACTAATGAGCTTTATCGCTCCCTGTACTAAATTCTCCGTACTCTGTTTTTATTATGCCAAGATTAATACTTTATCATACATTTACGTATGTAACATCTTACTAGAACATTTTATTATAATCAGTGCGTGATTTCGAGCTTTCAGTCACATCCGCCGCCATTACCGCCGGCATAAATCGGATTCATAACATTCAAAGCCTTCACAAGTGACAGATCACAGAGCACAGCGCGGTCTCATCTAATCAAGAATCAGTCTCATCAGACGATGATTATCGGGCGTATTAATTACTTCATCTAGAGTATTTATATACGCGACGTATTGAGAAACAAATTAATAGTTGATTCTTTCTGGTCCCGATGCGTTTGAATAAAATAAATCAGAGATAAACAACTAGAGATTACATCGTCCACGCAGTTGTGTGCGTGGTTCATTCATAAGCGTGGCTGGTTTGTTGGACGTGTGTGTGTGGGTGGCTGTGTGTGCGCGCGGTGCACACCTGCCGACCAGTTTTGAGATGTTGAGATTTGTTCAGCTCTCCCACGGTCGCTGCCCGCTCAGATCTGCTCTAGCTCAGCTCAGAACTTCTGATATCGTTTTAATATCGTTTCGTTTACCTAGGTATAGTATAAGTGCTAGTTAAATTAGGTTGTGTTCCATTTTATGTACAGGTTTATTGCTTGTTTCGCAAAAACAAATAAATAATTATAAGTGGTAACTGAATGAAGATAACTTTGTACCCTACTAGGTGGTTCAAGAAATTTAAACTATATTGTAAGAAGGTTAAAAATTTAATGAATGCATATGTAATTAAATAAATTATTCTGCGTATAGATTTAAGCATAATAAAAAAATACTGTCCACTAAAATTGCTCATCAATTTGTAAATTGCCTTTTAAATGCACTAATCTGTACATCGTATACAAAGCTTAGATATATTAATATAAAGTAACATTAAAATACGTTGACCGGAATAACTTAACTTTTGCCTATAACATAAATCATAAAATTTCCTTTTTAACTGCATAAAGTATCTCATTGAAACTAATCTTTTAAGAAATAAATTTCCTTCGTAAAAAAATCACAGTATTTGGTAAACAGATGTTATTATGGGCCACATCCCATTTCTGTGTGTGTTTCTGAAGTCTCAGTGGTTGTATCATTATGGATGTGAGTAATGGACACTGCTTATAAGATATACCATGACTTGTAGAGTACTACCAGCTGCTAGGAGACTGGTGAGTGGCGTCGAGGACGAATCTTTATACATATTTTATATGCAAACATTTTCTAGTCATCCTGTCTGGGTCTGTATTTACATTTTTTTCTAATATTCGTTTTTATAATAAGATAATATAGTACATTCTTTATTTACTACAAAAGGTATTTTACTGTGTTAGTGGTTAAGGCTTCTTTTTAAGCACAAATTGTCTGTCGTAGGGCTGTTCGATCGTCCATATATATCAGTAGTAAATCCGTGATCGGCACGCTTACATATAATACAAATACATTATATTGAATTAAATTATACGTTTTTTTAAGTTACTATAACCGTATAGTATTTGGTTTTCAATTTGAAGATAATAAAGGTAAAGATAATAATTTTTTTTATCATGAAATGTCTCGTGAGTGTTCATACACAATATTATATAGGTATGTATCGGCTTAGATGATCTGATGGCCTGACTAGTTTCGGACATATACGACGACCTTCTTCGTGAGCTCTCGCCGATTGTAGCGAAGTCGTGGCGGAAACTCGAATAAAGAAATAATAAAAGCAATGTTGAAAATTCAATGGAATATACTGATAATGTTTACAAGTTTGTGAAGCCAAGATGATTTCACTGCTGACATGCAGTCCTACAACCGATAGCTATTTTTTATTACAATACCATCACGGCGGGTTCATTGAAGGGCAAACAGACAGCAATGCTCAGCACCTATCTCCATCTATAGACACCTGATGCGGTTCAGCATTCATCGCCCTATTTATTTAAAACAAATAGGCAGATAAATGAGTGCTGAGCGAACAGCGAATCGCTTTAAGTTAGGCTCATAACTGGCCGATGCTGAGTTGCGACCGTAGCAGTGCGCGCAGACGTTAATTGCTGGCAGCTCGCGGCGCTGTGATTTACTCGCGCCGCGCTCAGCAGCTGCGCTTGAATCACTGCGTGTGCGCATCTTAGGCCAGTAACGCACGGGCGACAGTGAACAGTCTAAGACAAATTTAATAATGGCTTAATTCGCGATTTGATTAAGTAACTTTTTCATTTTAGGAATGCTGGTGGAGGTGGTGAGTTACGTCAGTGTACTGCACTGTTCTGAATATACCGTCGAGGAAATACAGACGTGATATAATGTTAATTTAATCCCGGATATAAATATCATGGTTGTACGCAACATTATGTTTTATTGGTAAATTTAATTTTAGTCGTTCTTACCGAAATACCAGACATATGTGTATAACCAAAAGTTTTCTAAAAACTGTACTAATAATGGTAAATATACTTAGCATATTTAAAAAAATATTTTATATAAAGTATGTCGACAGTCTAAACGAAGCCTTATACACAGTATACTGGTAAGCAGTAGATGGAAACAATATCCTTCGCACTGCATTATAGTTGCAACTGCATTCTTACTGTAATAATGATTGAGCCTCATTTTGTGTTTTGAAAAAAGGCTTTAAGAAGCCATCGTCTGATTCGTAACGTAAATAAAAAAAATGATGTACTTTAGAATGAACTCGTATTAACACAAATATATATGAAAAAAGTTTTTTACTAGTATTAGAAACGCTTAGATAAAACTAATTATGAGCTTTACCACGTGCTTTCTGAATGAGTAGTGTTTGTTTGTATGAATATGTATGTACGTGTATTCGTGAATGTATGTATACTGATGTCTTAATTTAGGACATGAGTGAAGACTGTTGTTGGGCAATCAGTGTTCAGCAGAGGCACATACATGTAAAAGTTTATATTATTTAGATATCGGGAGCATCTGGCAGATCGCGGTACGGACAGCCCGCCTAGGCACAGCTTGGTGCCCCAGCCTTCAACGGGTAGTAGAGTAGGTGGTGCGAGAATTCGTGCTCTGCCAACCCTCAATCCGCACGCACAGTGTGGGGATTATGGGCAAAAACCCCTTAGGGGAGGTCTAAGGTCCAGCAATGGATTTAGATACGCTGATAATGATGAATATCAGGAGCATAATTCAGTCATTCCTTCTTGTTTCATTCATTCATTCATGTGGATTGTTGAAGACAGTAATTAAAGGCTATCCGGTCACTAATAAATAATTAATTTTTAATTTGCCGGTTGTGTACAAGATTTAATTATTGATGCCTGCCAAATGTAATTAAAACCGACCATTTAAAGTGATCATCTAAATAACTGTTTACGGACTTTACTCAACTTTCAGAAATCGTTTACGTTTCAATCTGACTTCAATCGTGATGTATATACATATATATATATATGAACACATATATACTTACATTTAAAAATAATAATTCTGTGAAACATTCTAAATAACAAACACATAATACTTCATTAACACAAAGAATCTTAACGTTCCTTTGTATATCCAACGTAATTTAAAACTAAGACATTCGTAAGATTTTTTCTCCAGCTGCCATTGTCTGTGAGATAATCGCAAGATGCAGTGAGTGCATACACCTGCAACCTTATATATAAGTATCGTGTCTTGTAAATATGTAGGTATATTACATACATTGTAGCACATAATCCAGTGAGGTGTTTATGACGCAAGTTCTAGTTATTTTTAAGATGTTTTACTGTTGACTCTTCTGTTAAAGATTTTATTTTATAAATAGGTTGATATGAAGGTTCGATCAGAGTTGAGCCAAGAGTTTCGTAGGAGAGTTTGAGTACTGGAAGTAGAAAGAAATTTTCTAGAATTTTTATGTAGTTTTTAAGAGGTCACCGTCGCCTATGTGGAACATCTGAGCAGTTGCCATTGTGGTGCTGGGATTGAACAAAAGCCGAAATCTATTAGAAGAACTCTTATCTTACCTTTCTAGAAGAATCCTTTGTCAGAACATACTGGAGGTGCATTGGAAGGAGGTATCTCCGGTCTACATCTTTCGCAACTGAATGTCAAGTTTGCAAAGAAACAAATAAAAAACTGAAAAAATTCAAGCCAACGGTACATTGCGAGGACGTTCCGTAAGTTTGGCAAAAACAGAAGGGTAGAGTTTCCGCATCCTTAATTAAAGTAATCATGCTAAGTGTTTCGGCTTTTAATCGTCGCATACGGTTTCCGTTCGAGTCGCGCGGATAGACTCTACCAGTACCAAGTATTCGTATAATTATCTGTATCATGACTAAAAAGTATGTCCAATTGACAGGTGCAAGATCAGCAGCGATACAACATTTTAAATACACGCGTTTTCTCCCTTTTTTACATCGAATATTCGACATTGAAAATAACAGTAACGGACTCCAATCAGACTGGATTATTTCATCTACAACGTTTCGTAAAAAAAACCGATGTAGGTACGTATGTATATATTTATAGATATGTATCATACATATTATTATATATATGTTTATCAGTCGTCAGGTTAAAATAGGACAGGCTCTATCGAGTTTCGAATCAGATGGTCGTATGTGGAAATGTCCAGAGATATTTGTTTATCTTTCATTTAAACTTACATACATATGTACCCACATGTAGATATTAAGAAAAGTCATGTTAATTAAATTGGAACAAATTAGTGACGTTGATTTAAGCCAAGTGCGTTATTGGGATATTGGCAGGACAAGTACGTGTCCTTATAAGAAAAAGCCTTCAGTAATAAGGGCACTTGACTATTTTGCTTCCTCACTCGTCACCCCTTTGTTACTTAATTGCGATACTATCACAGTCTCTTGCTTCATAATCTCTTATTCGCTTCGAAAAGACTTGAGTAGTAGCTGTCTAATAATTTTGTAAATGATTTGTGGTTTCAGATTTTCGTAAAGCAAAATAATGCACCTATTCAAAAAGTGTAATTTTAATAAGTTTTTTTTATATAAGCTGTGGAGCTCAATGCATGTTTTAACAAGATCTTTTACGGCACACACCGGCTGCTTTACTGTATACGCAGAGAGCACCAAGTTCCAAAAATCTTTATAATTTCAGATTTGATGTGAATTTTTTACAACGATATTAAAATATTCATTAAGAAAAAATGAATGAACCATCACGTTATTTCAGCCTAAAATCATAAAAGGCGCATTAATTATTTAGGTAGAGATAGTGTTAATTAAGTGAATGAGTTTCAAGGACTCTAAATATTGAAGCAGTTTGGAGGCTTTAAACGTGCCTGCGCCGAATTGTGAATGGCGTAGATAAGGCGACAATGGGGCGGAGATGCGGCCGGCCGAGCTCTACCACATTGCGTTGACCTTGAGCAATTTGAGATTAATTAACGTTGTTCGGGGTGAAGGTGTTGCACATGTACGCTATGATAGAGTTCAGAGCTTACAGCTTCATTTAGTTCGGTTCTTGAGGATTTTCAGGATTTTTAGACGTTTGTTCATTTTAATCTTGTTTTTTAGTTTGAACAATAAAGATTTTAAAGATATTTTGTTTGTTTGCACTTTGTTTATAATTCTGTTTTACGAGTAAATTAGTTTCAAAATTTTCCAAAAACTGCACATTTGCGAAGGTAGTGAATAAAGTAGACGTACGTAAGGTCTATAAGGATAGAAATATTTAGTTGATAATATAATAATATTAATGTTACTTATCTGCTTACGATTTCATCATTCTGTTACTTCAAGTATTAGAATGCGTGGTAAGTTTCTTGATATTTATTTAATAAAGTTAGTTTCTATCGTGTAAGCAATAGCATGTTATGAAACAAATGTACTTTACATAAGAGATATGTCAAGATATTCCAAAGCAATTGTTAACAAGCGACCTACTCGGAAACAATAAACACGCAGAATGTTAAACTCGCGCATATTGTAAGCGTACTCTACAACAGGTGGCAAACAGGGGTTGTTTTAAAGGGGGAGAGTTTATCCAACACTTGTTGCGCTATGCAATTTATGTGAAAGGCCAATAAATAACTGATGACTTTATTTTTTTCGGTTGTGAACAACGCAAGCTGTTATCTGAAATGACTGACTTTATAGAGCAATAAAAAAAGTGTTGAGGGGAACGGATACAATAGCAACGAGGCAGTGTATAGGAAAATAAACGATTATTTAAAGAGATAGTTCAATATAATATAGTTTACCTTTGACACGGCCACCTACTGGCCACTACAATGGCGACTCGGAACAAAAGCTTGCGCCATTTTTAACCGTGTCTATTGTTCGCGGTTTGAACTTGGAACGTCGAGTGACGCGGGCGGCGCGTGCGGTGTTTCGCATTCATATCGCCTTCTAGAGCATTGTTATTCAACTTCACTAAACCTCAATCATTATTATTGTTATTATTATTATATGACCATGGTAGATTAATTAAAAGCTGGCCAGAGAGGACCAAATGCCAAATGTCTTGTCCTCACACACCTGATGTTCTTCGTTCACATTCATTAATTTATACGCGCCCGCCGGTTTCAAATATTAGTATATTTAAAACTAATTTATTACCATAGAGGGTTCTTCGTAGTTAACTTCGTATTTTAAAAAGTACACTAATCATGTCACTCGCTGTAACGGTAAAATAAAGAACAATAAAAAAACACGTTTCTTTCGTTTAGCTAGGTGACGTAATGTCAATATATTTTGTATAATTCTAAGCTGCCAGTTACCTACGTGTCACATTCAGTTACATAAAACATTAAATTAAAACAGACGAAAGAAGATCACTGTTTAAAAATCTATTTAAATAAGTCATAGTGTTCTGATTGTTCAAAATAGCATATTTTTGAAATGCCTAGAAATTATTTTTTTTATATTTAAGTCGATTGCATGTACACCTTTATAATGACAATAAAAGTGTCAATATTTAGGTCATTGTCAGCTCCGTGTAAAATCATATTTGTTTAATTTATCATTTTGTAGAAAAAAAACCTGACAATTTCGGTTTTACACACCCTCGCTGTCACTGGAGCGTGCAGGAGGGTTCTCATAATGCGGTAAAAATGTTACTTTCAAACGGTCCTCGAGTCAGCGGCGTGGAAAATGACGCGCACAAAGCTTTGTATAAGCATGCAAAGTGCTTTTAGTAGTCTCACTAACAAAGAACTATTAGCGCTGTTGAATGTTTAACGTCTGTTTGGAAATTAGCAACAGAATTCCTTTAAAAACAAATTACAAGTGAAGTAATTGTATTTGAGTTTGTAGTGTGAATATTAAAATGGTTTATAAGTAGTCCGATATTCGTATACTCCTGATTGCAGCAAAGATATATTTGGTTTTATACTTATTACAGCAAAACAATTATTTGGGAACGAAGTGGTGATAAAAATATCAACCTGCAACATGTTTATACGAATCGTTTTCAATTTATATCAGCAAGACTACAATTATTCGTCTAACTTCTTTATACAAATTTGGTGTTTTGTCTCACATTTTGTTACATAGATTACAATTATTCATTATCAATTTTTAGCGTCTCGCGTTTTGTAACATCTTTAGTAACAGGTTACTTTTATCCTTCGAACATCTTTATAGCAATCCTTAGTACTTTGTATCCCCTTTGTTAAATAGCTTACAATTCTCCCTCAAATATCTTTATAAAAGTCTTCAGTACTTTGTATCGCTTTTGTAAGATACAGTTCTCCCCTGCCTCTCTATACGAATTCTTAGGGAGTTACGAGTCCTTTTGTAACAGATAGATT
>DWME01000664.1:0-30833 GCA_018244795.1 Parelbella ahira ahira
TGCCATCACCCATGACGCTTCGTTAGGCTGACAGCTAAAAGTCAACCTGATGTATGACAGTGGCAGCTGCGCCGTCATACAAATAACATTTGTTTACTAATAATGCAATTTCCATAGCAGAGTGATAGCAGCCACAATATATATTGTATTCTCGACAGTCAAACGAATAGAACGTTAAAAATGACAAAATAATAGCAAATTCTCTTCTTAATAGTTGAAACATATTTTTGGAAGTTCAACCCCCGACCGGAAACTACTGAACCACTTGGCAGGTTTTCAACACATGCGCAATGTGCGAATTTATCTGACGCTCCGCCACCACTCCTGACAGTGGATGTGCGAACCCAACACTGTAATCCTAATAGGCCATCCCGGTCTAGGAGTAACCATAATATTATTTTTCCAACCGATAAAAATTGATTATTCATATATAAACAGCAGTTTTATACTTTACCACGAAATCACTATTATTTACTCATTATAGTTACTAACTCACCCGTGCGAATTTTCACATAGAATAATAATGAAACGAAAATTGTAATTATATTTTTTCAATTATTTATGTTAAAAAACTTCATTAAAGACAATATTCGTAGTTATAACGTGATCGTCAGTGACTTTTCAACCGTAGGTAGCTTTAGTACGAATATCATCGAATTATCATGTTAGAACAGGCTGCTGATAAATGGCGCCTTCTACAGTCATGAACATTATACCGTATTTAAAATTATTGACTTTGTCAAATAAAAAAATATCTTTACTTTTTGTTGCGTATTTTTGTAATTGCAGAGAACATACACTTAAAGTTTTTTATGTGCAAACTAATAATTTTATTAATAATAAAAATTAATTTTACAATCTGACTACCGACATGTTAAAGCAAATTGTTAACAGATGACGCCCCTGCATGAAACTCATCAACAAATGACATTGCCGTGGTTTTAGAAATAGTACTCATAAATTAACTTTTTTATTTGAAAATCATTAACATGTTTTCTTTTACTCCTGCTATTACTTATTATTATCAGTGACTAGTAAGAACTCCGACGAGCGAGTAATTAAGAACCCCGACTTTACACATGAATTAAGCGACAAGGTTCCTTCAATCTGCCAAGCATTAGGCCGCTTAGCACAGAAAGAACATTTTCAATATATCAGCATAACTACTGAAACGGCTGTCAGTGTACCGGTAATGTGTACGTGTTTATTTACAGGTGATAGAAATGTATTGAGCACTACGTGATGTGACCTCTACAAAAATCATTGTTTGAAATAATTGTTGTTGGAACAATTTGTGGTTTGTGCGGTGATCATCTCACTCCTCAAGACTGGTAACGTATCTGTAACCATACTCAAATGGAGCGGATACTAGCTATATGGTACGGAGCGTACTAATAGTGTTATTTATAACTGAAACGGACTGGGTTGGAAATAATTGTCCTTATCCTACGAACCACTTGAAGGTCGGTTGCGGAACTTGCGGATCACTGCCAGCGCCAACGGCCCCTTGCGACGGTTACCCTCCATTGGTACTTTCTTCGCATTGTAAAAAATATTTGCGGTGTCCGTAAACGGAGCATAGGATACTTTTCCACCATTTGATCTGTTAACCATGACAAAACAGCTGAATGAAGATGCCGTTGAACTCAATAGGCCCTAGAGCAGTTGTAGTGCCGCCGAGGGATGTCTACGTCCTGTCGTGGTGTAGTAAAGGATGAAGGATAATATAGTATTTATGCAAATCAGGTTATATCTGCGCTTGTGGTCCTGAACGCTTTTCTCGCAGTTGCTAACGACAGTGCCCACGTAGCGACGGTCTAGGTGTCGTTTTATAAGCGCGCATGAGTTGGTGGTCGGCGGCGGGCACGTGGGCGCGCATACCAACACGGCATCGATATGCAAGCCGAGTTCGCATGGAAAGTGGAGAGGTGCGCTCTATGAATTGAACGCGGCGGCGACAGCGTTCCGTTGTACAAGGTTCCAATTAGTGTGTAAGCGGACTCGCCGAGACATGCAAAAAATACTAGTAAAACACGCAGAAATCAACTTGGCAACTGCAAAGCCTGACCCCGTCATTGGGCTCCACCGTATTATACCTACAGCACGTACGAACAGTAGCTTACGTATTTTTATACGCGCGTTTGACATGTTGTCATACCGAAATAAATCCAAAACACCATAAAAATCAAATAAATGCTTTGCATGAAGTTAGTGTTTCGTGACGTCATCATGACCAGATGTCTTGGTAACTGCAGCGAGTTATACTCGGCTGTCTCGCCGTGTCTCAAGCTTCAGTCAATTATACTTTCAGGATCCCGTATTATGGTACGCCACCATTATCACATGATTAAACCAATTAACCAAATTCATCATCATCGGTGCATCATGCATCCATCCAAATTCAGTTGTTTGTACACAGCATGTGCGTGCTCTTGCAACCCTATTGCCCGCGGATGGGTTTGCCTGACTTATTTAAAGTTTAGGTAAGCTATAAGTATATTTAATTGTTTAAAATTTTAGAAATACCTAATACATTTGTGTAGGTATAACACACATTCATGACCTCTCCTGATTATGTTTATATAAAAACGGTCAAAGATGCAATAAATAGGACGAAAAATCATAAAATAGCCCTTGTAATAATGTTTGAAGTAACGAAATCAGAAATATTTGCTTGTCACCCATGTGACACGTTAAATTAAAATAAAACCCTGAGCACATCGGCGACGAGCGGCTATCGGCGGCGTGACGCAACCTGTGAATTTGTAATAATGCACAAAAATATGACACCTCGATTGCAAACTAATGAATTTAAATATACATGTGTGAAATACGTAATCATTTACACGCAACGCGTATGCAAATCCAGTATTAAAAATAACACCAAGAATTCTGAATGTGTTTAAAGAACACATCTTTTGAATATCAACTAGTGACAGTATATTTAGCAGATCCAGATCGTGTCAGTGTCCACAGAATATTGAGTTTTGGCTGTACAGCAACATTAATTTAACTTTTACACTATCGTCAGTAGCAAAATCATAATTTATGGCATAATTAAAACAATAATGATACAAATATGAAGTTAAAATGTGTGATATTAAATCTTTCAAATTTCTGACACAAACCGATTATGCTGATTTATAACGGTTACAAAAACAATATTAATACGGAACAAATGAATGAAATGCGATTCGAACTTGACATTGTTTATTTAAGCGTTTCCTTGCACAGCGGTGGAAGTAGACCCCTTGACCACTAAGCGTTGTTGAGAAAACCTTGCAAGCATGTCGATTAATGAATTATGATATATACAATACATTTAACAATTTGTTTTGCGTGTTTAATAAATAATCAAATGTTTGACTTATTTAGTATGAGGAAAAATGTCCGAATGGAAGAAAATCGATCGAACAACTTGCAGGCTAGTGAAGCCAGAGAACTCTATTTGATTGCTGTCTGCCTATAAATAAACTACTTGAATTCTAAAAACCTGCGGTATAACTTGAGCAGAGTTTTTTTTTTACATAAACTGCACAGAGGTAACGCTAACTTAAGAAAGAAAGTTATACATCCTATTATTATAAAGGCACTATTAAGTTACTTAGAACAAACTTACTTAATTATTATAAAGTTATAGTAAAAGTCGTACAGTATTCTACCTAAGCAGATAGCCAATAAATTTGGTCATGACTTCATTTAATTACGCCGGAGACCAATGCGATCTTGGCCGTTTTTGTGTTTAGTTTTTGCGCGATGCGAACTGATCGTTTGACCCGGTGATACATCGACGTTCGACTACTTCGGTTACATCATACCTGGGCGTCATAAAATGCAAAGCGAGCCTGTCTGTTTGCCGACACTTTTGCACATTTTAATATGTGTACAAACACCACAAGCTACATTTATTACTTATCATCGTCATCATCATTAACCTAAGTCCACTGCTGGACATAGGCCTCTTTTGAGGGATTTGCACCCACAATCCCCACGCTGGGCATGTGGAGTGGGGCCGCAGAGTACAAACTCTACGCACCGCCTACGACGTTTGTAAAAGAAGTATTTTTATATACCTAATCTCCCCAGGTTCCTTATCAGGTAGGCAGAGAACGTAAAGTGACAAATGTCTCTATCTTTCCAGATGTATGAAAGATGCTATGTATGAAATAAACTGTTGGTGTAAAGTAAGAAAGAACATGCTCTGATGGTTCGAACGTATAAAAAGAATAACAGATGAAAGAATGAAAAAAAAACAGATATGTAGACAATGTGCTTTTATTATTAATACACGCGGCTGCTACACGGACGTATTGTAAACCACAAATTCACCAACAAATCGCACGAGCGAACAAGAGTCGAGGATACATAAGGAAAATGACATTCGATATAGTGTAACAATATCGGGCTGTTTTCCTCTCATTGTCGCGTCGTATGTGTTTGTTTGTTTGCGCTAACGACGCGGTTCTATCATTGTTATGATTGCCGAATTACCCAACGATTGTAAAAACTAGGCATCTGATGTGATGCAAGCGGGCTAGACGCTTTCACTTCCCGTCCGCACTGCCTCCCGACTAGTATGTACCTACTACATGAAAAGTTTACGTACCTACCTATTAATTTAACCCGCAATTCAATTGAGATTATCTGACCTACTTGATTAAAATACGTGACTCTTGGTCTCCCTCGACACCTGTATCCATCGATATTTGCATAGTACATCTATTATGTATCTCTTTTCAATAAAGCATCTTTTCTACACCTTAACTGTGATTCATTATTATTATTATTACATTGCATGATACGTCTTTGAGGATATTAATATTTGGCACTCGTTGCTCTTTGCCTATCCCGTATGGGATCTATCGTGACGTTGTTATAATAATAAGTTCTATTACATCAAACAATATGTAAGTGGACTTCCTTTCACGCCAGTCGTTGCTGTCTTCACTTCTTAGCTCTTGAAATAATGCAGGATTGAATAGAACACAATAAAATTAATATCTCCATCAGAACCGGTAAACGGATTCCTGCCTACAAGTCACATTCCTCGCATTTTTCATTTGTAATTAGAAGCAAACACACTGATAGTAAGTCAAAAAGCATTCCGACTATCATATTTAAAATATAACATCCATCTTCGTCCAGTTTGAGTAGAAATTTTTGTAGACTCCTTTAAGCAATTTTTCCGATAAGTTTTAAGCCGGTACCACTAAAATGATACCACCCTGGAATTATTTGGTACCATTGGTAAAAAATACTAAACGTCGTAATATCATTGGTACAAAATACTAAACATCTCGCTAGGTCCTTCGGTTACAATTCGCATAAGAGAATTCCGATAAACGTTACGAGGTTCAGATGTAGCGTTAGCTGTAGACACGAGCAGTGGATGTGTTGCCAGACACCACTTGTAGGTAATTACGCAGAGAGTTTCGTGCTCTATCGCCACATCGACCAGGCGCGCGAGCGTCGCGGCCGCGCCGTCTTCTCCGCCTTGCCAGACTATTCCATATCAACGTTGCAAATCTACCTTTACAGTATTAACATATTCACACAACAAATTTAGACCGTGATCGCGTATCAATACTACATTGATGATTTATTACTTTAAGTCAAAAAATTCAAATCGGCCAACATTGATAACACAAAATATCTGAATAGACGATTTGCATGTTTACTGTTTGCACCGTACAAAGGTTTACCACCGTGAAAGATTTTATTCAAGTTAAAATTTTGTGTACTGTCTATGAACGTAACATCACACCTGTAATTCCCAAAGGGGCAGGTAGAGGAGTATAATACACAGCCGCGTTTCACCAATTGCGTTTAAATTTCACGGAATAGGTGGTGAGCATATTGCTATACACCGGGCACAGATCCAGACTCCGAGTCACTACTAGAAATTCTAAATCAGAAAAAGCCTATAGTATCCTACCCGGGATTTGAAGCCAGGACCTCCAGATCTGCAGTCGCGCTTGCAACTACTCGACCAACGAGGCAGTCAATTAAAACTAAAACTGACAATAATCCTTTAGGTAAAGCAAGTAAACACGTCGCGCAACTATCACGTATCCTTTTCTTTAGTATCTACCATTCCTATTGTCTCAACAACAAAGATCCAATCATTGGGAATACTGTTACTACCAAATCCACCCATCAAATTGGAATACCGCCGAAGCCCTTCGCAGCGGATATTATAAATATTTTCGCGGTACACATCTTCAGGGCTCTTTAGTTAGCAGTGGAAGCGCACACTTCACGGAACTGCTCGGCGCATGCCTGTAATAGCTGTAAAGTCTGATACTAATGAGCGATGCGAACCGCGAGTGCATATGTAACACGTCACGTCACGAAGCCGTACCGTCGGATGTCTCTATAAACGGAAACAGATGTATGCTGCGCAAATACAGTCGTAGCTTTTCTCATAAGCCCTGTTTAGGTAAGGCTTCTACCAGTCCCACGTCAATTATCGGCGATGATAAGTCGCCAACTTACGGTTTATTAGCTCAATCATCTGGAAAGTTCTCGAAATCTCCCTACATATAGAATGCAATTTTTGCTTCTTTGTATAAGCATAGGGGTATTTGGCAATCGGCGCCCGCTGACTACTCCGTAAGGAACCTATCATGTTAATATAATAATAATAATAATAATCATCATCATTATCAGTCTACTCCCGTCCACTGCTGCACATAGGCTTCTTCAATGACACGCACTGAGCTCGATCTTCAGCTCTCACAGCTCTCACTTAATAATAATAATAATGACAGTTATTTATAGCCTATATTGGCAAGCAATGACACAAATCCATGTACTCGTACACATGCGACTGATTTAGTCTGATTAGATTCCTGAAATTTCCCCCGTCAAATGATAATAATAAAAATATTCTTAACATGAAAATCTACGTACAACTCTCCTTAGACAAATATAAATAAACGAAGCACATTACCAGTGACAAAGGTAATTTAAAAAGGATTAATTAAGTAAGATGTTTTTTGTATCAAATTCTACAGCAGTTGTAAATAACGAGCTAAACTTGACCGAGTAGATAAATATAGATTTCAAAATGATTTCCTAAAACGAGAAAGGTTAAATTTAGAAGACATAAAAAATTACCAACGAGACGTTGAATTTAATACTTTAAATGAAACACACGTCAAACGGTCTCGTAGATAAGATTTTTGTAAAAAAAAATCATTACAGCCTCGGTGCTTAAACAATTTGTGTTCTGTTTTTATGAATGTGTGATGATAAATACGGATGTGTATCTAGTTATCTACTTCACCAGACTCTTGCGATTAGATATAGTTTTACACAGTAATGTTTTGCGACAGCGGTAAAATTGCTAACCCTTGAAACTTGAAATCCGGCATAAATCCAAACTCAGCACAAAAGAAATAGTCCAATAACCACGGTATGCCAGTAACCGCGCCACGGTTGCGCATAGACCCAACCATGGTCGACGGTTTTTGTATAAATCGATCAATAATTGGAAATATATTACTTCACAGCGAAGTGTCGACAACGTAATATTTTATTACCTAATAAAGTAATATCTTCTAATATTATGTTTCCAATGTTTACGTCACTAGTGATTAAGTTGAGATGCGATTGTATTGATTCCGTAGCTCTTCTGTTGAAAACAGAAAGCGGGAAACATTACAAGAAGAACAAAAGAACATCGACAGTGATTTAATTATGTAAATAAGCGTGAAGGTGAGGGCGCGCGACTGGCCGCACGCGTCCCTTTCTGTTTTTAACTTTAATATTCCACAAAAAGCGAATGACTCATAGCTATTGATTGACAATTATGACAACGTTAAATTGCCACATCGTCACCTACATATATCACCACTATACTGATTGTACTCGTATACCCTACCGTTACATTTCTTCTTCATTAACTGAGCTGGTGGTTTAATGCTCAGTGACCTCCTACACTAAGCTGGGGATTATAGGTTTGGTTCCCACAGGTTCTGCCTAACTTCTAATCAAATGGTAATGTGTGACTTCTTTTAAATCTTAGAAAATTCTGGGCAAACAACCATCTGATAGCAGGGCAGGGTCGAAACGGACCTCTTTTATGGTAACCAGACGACTGATAAGCTACATATATATCTATGTATATATTAACATATATAGATTTTTTTACATGTAACCCAGAAGAAACATTTGTCCTCTCCACACTTTGCTCATAACATGGGTGGGAATCGAACACACCTGATTTGAGGCAGTTCACTAAGCGCTAAACCAACGAGCAAGTCAAAATTAGTAATTTACGGTACCTATGCAGTAAAGACTAGTAAATAATAATAATATAACATAATAAAGAGATTAGTAGAAGTATTACACAATAGTGCAATAGAGCTGCAGAATGGTTCAGAACGGCTAACACGTAACAGAGGTAACAGTTGCGAAGACTGAGCGTCTAATTGTCGGGTGGTTAGCGATGGTAGCCGCAGCGTGACCGGCGCGCGTCCCGCTCCTGCCGCGTTACCGCACTCGGACCGGCCTTCGGCACTGATGGCGCGTACACTAGTCTACACACAGCCTTGTTATAAGAGTTGGTTACACCTAATATTTATACAAGCTTGTATTTTAAATAGTATAATATAAAACCAGATACCTATGCAATGCAAATATTGGTGGATGCATTTGCCGAGGGATACTAACACCTACTTACCTTGACCAAATACGGCAGATCCTGGCGGACGATATAATAAATAAGAGTAAATATATTTAAAACCTTTCGTAAAAATAAAAAACATCAGCTCCAAGACACAAAGTATAAACAGAACAAGTTTTTCTTTCAAATAATAAATAGCCACTTGTTCATTCAGCAAACGGCAAAAACTTAATCCTGCGAATCAGGTCGCAAATAAAATGCTTCAATAGGCATGAAGTTGATTCATGGCACCGATTCAATGTCAGCTTTCTTTCTAACTGCCCGATGGCCTGTCAGGTATAAAAGTACAATTTCTGAAACAAGTATTTAATATAGAATATAAAATACACCAAATTACGTTTTTGTTTTATTCAATATTCCCATCACAACGTCGCAGGAAAACACAAGCTCGAATTACATTGGGTTAAAACTTAATTTATTATCTTTTTAGAAATTAGAAAATGGCAATAACTGCAATATCCACTATACATATAAAACAAATTCAATAGAAGTTTACTAGAAAATATTACAGAGTGCGGGCATTGACTCAACGTTTTATTACTACTTCAGTTACATTTCAGAAAATACGTATTCGTGTCTAAACTTTTGGTCTAGACTCAAAAAACTTGAAAACCGTTGACAGCGAGACGTGACCGTGATTGCTGGGGAGTGATTAAACGAACACCGAGCGGGAAAAAGCGGGCAGAGCGCGCGAAAACGAGCTTTTTTCAAACTGTCGACTAACGGCTGTAATGAATTTATCTCACCATTTTATTTTTTGTTTTGCAGGCGTGCGATGTTTATCGATTGATTGCCACTAAAAAATCATATTTTGTATCATATAGCTCTCACCATTGAAACTGACCAATTTCTTTATATTTCTTGGAAAATAGAGTATACAGGCAGCATTTTAATGGTGGTAATACTTGAGGTAACATTTTTGCAATAAATTTCGAAGTTATATTGATCTGTATGGATCAAACACTTAATCAATTACTTCATGATTCCGAGAATAAAAGGCAAAATTGTTCTTACATTAAATAATATGTACTTATTTTACCTTAATAAAGTTTTGTAATAACAAGCAAGAATGTTTCGTTCTGAAGGTTATGACTGCAGGACTAGAAATCCTGCAGTGTTATCCCAATTTGGCAATACCTAATAACCTTACTATCAACTAATAACTAGACTGACTGACACTAACAGTCCTATTGCTATATTCTTGATTCTATCAGTGGCAGCGGTGATTTATGAGCACAGCCGTTTTATTTTTTTTTAAGTGAAAAAAGTTTGCTACTTTATTCACTTTAAAAAAACTTATTTTAAAAATTCATACAGTAATTATGAGAGACATCGATCCATTATATTTTTTTTAGAAATGAAATATAATACTTAATTCACCAACAATTAACTGTTCCCTAAAGATAATAAGGCGTACACCACCCGATATGCCTAACATCAAAGTACACTGCACACGGAACCCGCAAACGTGAGCCCAACTCCATATACGTGTACTTAACATGGGTAAAAGTGATGAGCGGTTGCTATGGGCGACAGCGACTAATTGGGATGCAGCGGCATGCAACACGACGCGTCTGGCCACGCGACGTCGCCTACCACTGGACCGCGAGCTTCCAATTACTTCTCATATTAATTATTATTTGTGTGTATTAATACGTAATAGGTGAAAAAAAATCAAAGTAGTCTATTGATGCCTGTCTCTATAAAGTACTAGTTAAGATTCAAAATAGCTATGTTAAAAAGCTAAAGACCTATGTATATTGTAAATAAATATGAACGATGTAAGAACAAAATAACTAAAACTTGGTTATATTAACATAATATATTTCAATGAATAAATATACTTGTTAAAGACAGCAGGCAGGCTTGGCGCCGGCAGCCGGCGGGGCGCTCGCGATGCACGAAGCGCGCGAACAATTAAGTTGCGCAAGATTGCGCGCGCGCTAAAGGAAACGCGCGGCGCACGCGCACGCGCCGGCGCTAACTTACACTATTTTAATTGCATAAGAGGCTTATCATTGTCAGTGTTAGCTTGAATTAAACGACCGTACGTGGTGCGTCCGCGCCTGTCTAATAATAATAATAAACGACTCCACCTGGGTTGTTAAAATTTTCAACTTTTCAAATTTCAAATGAGTAGTGAGCCCCTATTAGTTACTTATACATGATTGTTGGCTTTACTTTTGAATTAATAACTAATAAATGAAACGAGGGTAATCTCATTAGCACTTAATTGTACTGAAAACTTACACGCGGATCTCCTCTCTGGATGAGACGTACTAAATCGGACACCCATAAATCTGAAAACATCAAAGAAAAGCACTACCCGTCTAGGTTTCAGGGACGTGTTTCTTCTCCAGCACAGCGCGTAATATTTTTATCCCAAAATTGATAGTGCCTTTAATTAAAATATACAAATTCTCTATTTTTATTGCAACATCATTAGCACATTCATGACCAGGTTATGAGAAGAAGGATTGATTTACCGAGAACAGCCGCCATAACAGGAAAAACATACAATTTTACTGCTTGCAGTGTGGTTTCGCAGTCGAGCACAGCCTACGTTCCATAATATCTATCCGTCAAATCGCCTCAGTAACAAAAAGCTTCTTCCCATTCGGCTCTTTGCAACGTTAATATGTTCTTTTGTTGAAATCAACACAATTTTTTTAATTTGGTGTTTGTAAGATTAAACATATATCAACTTGATGTGAAAGGATCTCCCAGCAGATATCTGGTAAGTGACTTATTAGAATTCAAATAACTGCATTCTTTATAAGGGATAATCATACACGCAATGAACGTCATACACTGCTATACATATATAATTGTTATTTATTCTTCGACTTTAGCATCGAAATCTCCACCATGCTCGCGTTGTTGAACGGTGTGGTTAGCGAATTATATACTTATAATAGAAATTTCGAATGAGAGACGAAATATGGCCAGTGCGTATCTAACTTTTTGTACAAAATTAAAATAATTAATGGTTTAGTATGTATCTGCCAACAACGATGTTCCAAATACAAAAAAAGATGACAACTGTTAACAGTAGCTGTATGTGGTAAAGGTGTCTCCGATGGATGTTCAGACGCGCAAGGCTCAATAAGCATTGTGGGTACAAATGGTGCTGGCGCTTGTTTAATGAAAAGTTTAGTTTATAATCATTTCCTTTCCTCCACTACCCATTTTATTGTTTACTGGCTGACCCGACAAACGTTGTCCTATCTTAGCTATGAATTTTCAATTCGAGCTGCAATATCTAAAGACAATTATTTAAAAAATATAGGGTTTTAATGTAATGCTTTTTGGCACACAAAATTGTTAGTTTTCTACGCAATTTTCCATTTTTTCCGCTCAATTTTCTTAATATTTTTCCGTAAGAACCTTTTGCAAAACTTAAAAATAAAAGCTGAATGAAATCGGTCAAGGCGTTCTCAAGTTATGACGTGACTAAGGAAAGAAGCTATTCATCAATATAGAGATACAGATATATACATATATATAGATATGCAGGGTGTAATACAGTTGTAAGTTAGTGCCGATTTGCATACAATAGCACGTCCGAGTCCGTCCATCTTGCCCCACACCTGACGCCAAGGCTCTGCTTGCGTGAAGCTCACCATGAGATTTGTGGCTGTCAATTCGGCTTTTATGTGAAGGGTGAATATAGTAATCATGTTTATGTGATATAATTTTTTTTAAGAATTTAGCAAAGATGATGAAATTTGCAAAAATAATGGCCATAAGGGGCCTACAAACTGATGCCGACAATAAGAATATGATATCATTCTGCTTTTTGTAATTTCGTGATTTTCAATAATATTAAAATAGAGCATAACAACAGTGGAATAGGTATTTATATTTATTGCCAAGAGATAAAATATTGTTTTAAAAAGCACTTTCAAGTAATGCGTAGAATATCCTATACCCAAATACTGAGATCTCTCATGATCGACCAGAGCAAAAGATAAAGATAAATTGAATCCGTAACGTTTATAATATATTGTTATGATAACATTTCTGCAAATACTTCCATTGTGCTGTTGCGACAAAGTTACAACAGTGGGCCACTTCCACCTGCATTGTGCGCCGTGTGGCTGCCACCGCGTACTGGCTAGCACAGCATTGTTCCTTTCACATCCTTGCCAGAACAATGTTACACAAAAACTACTACACATACAATTACGTCGAACATCATTTAAATTTTACTAAAATTGATATACCAGTACCTATGCCGTATTGATGTAGGTAGTTGATGTAGGTAATTTAGTAGAATTATATCATAATTCTATTAAAACCTAATAATGATAATGCTCGTCAAATATATGTAACGAATTTATGTTCAATTGCTCGACTTCACTCATTCATTTGACTGCGCATAAAGCCATCGCGCATCTCATCTCCGCTCATTAAGACTTATAAGGATATACGAGACCGCGACTTAACGCTTTAAGAAGGAAGACGTCTCACTACCGGCAGCGGTGATGTAGTGGTTGCGTTTTTCGGAATTATGCAAAAAGCGATGCAGAGGTCATTGCATCACTAATTAAAATGCTTCGTGCGGTGCAGCGCTGTAACCTTCGGGCAGAGCGCCGAGAGCCAGCTAATTACGAGTCCTGGCTCCGCCGGTCGCGGCTGCGGCCCGATCTGTCATCTCGACTTAATAGCCGGCCTCCGCCTCGAGTTCACCTCGAGAGCGTCTTGAAAATTCTTTTACACGTTCCAGAGCCGCCTACAAATTTCGAATCTCTAAAGCGCGCTTGAGAAATTCCAGATCATTATCTCTACCACACCTCCTCGTATTTTACAACAAGCAATTCTATTTTTTTTTAGAGCAACATCGCCTTTGATTTTGCTGAATCCCCCTCAGTAACATTATTTCTGTTTAAATTATCATAATTATTACGTGAACAATTGTTGCATGCCATTGTTTACGGAATTGATTACTAAAAGCGAATAAAAACTAATTACTGAAATCACGAGTTAAGGACGAAATTTGCTCGTACGTTTGTGTTTTTGGGGTGGAAAACGCCGGTCGGGAAAAGCGCAACTCGTATAGTAATAAAACAAAAATATAGAAATGTTGATAAAATAAATAGGACTCACCGCTGCATATTGTTGTTGTAAGTCACAGGCGTAGAAAGTAATTCACAGCACAGACGCGTTTCGGTATCGTGTCGGTTGTTCGTGAGACGGTTAGCGCGGAGTCGCCATGTCCGAGCGCGGCGAGGGCTGGGGCGCGAGTGGCGCCACGCCGCGCACCGCGGAAGCGCCGGCCTTCTCGCGACCTGCATTCTGCTGATTTTGCGATACCACTCATCACTGCGGTCAACGACGTCTCAATTCGCTCTTCGACTTGTGCACTCCATGTATTTTTTAAATTAGCGTTTAGATAATTAACAGCCATGACGTACGACATTCAAATCTAAAAGTAATTTTAATTCATAACTAATATAGTTTTCTTTAAATGTCTTTAATACTTCTCATCACTTCTATAAGCGCCGGAGTATGATAGAAACCGGCTAATGTTTTAGCTGATTGTATTTAACTGACGAGAGTTGGAAATGACAGTCAAAAGCGACGGCTGGCAATCATAGACATCACCAACTTCAATTAATATCATAGAGATAGTATTCTTAGTATCAGTTAGCACAGTTAGTACAACTTTGTCAATGAGATTATCAAAAAAACGTAACATCACGCCCATAATCACCGAAAAGGTAGGCTGAGGAGTTTACACTCTCACGTTTCACCAGTTACGTTAAGTCCCATGGAATAGGTGTTGAACCTATTACCATACACCGGCCACTGATCAACTCCGATTAAATTTTTCTTCCTCTCACCAAATCTATGAACACCGTTCGTCTAAATTTTAATAATTGCAATGACAAGAATTCCTGATCATAGCTGATAAGTGGAAGAACTCGCAGCATTACACCTGACACTGCTAGATAGCCACACGTTACATGCACAGGGGAACGTTGGTTGCCCGCGGTACGGCGGTCACCTTACATAATTGTCACATTATACTCAATCGCCACGATCCATCGGTCGTGCGGGCGCCGCTCGGTTCCGAAAACGACATGTCTCGTTATTATACAATAAAACCCACTATAAGTTACACATGCGAATATTTGACTCTAGATTAAACAGTTTTATTAATATTACTCTTAAATATTCATGAACTAAACGAGGTCCTTTTATCAATTTAATCCTGCGAACAGGTAGACCGAAGGAGTTGCCAATGCGTTACCGGCATAATATAGGTACCAAATGTAAATATTCTCTATTAGATTTAGGACCAGTTTAAAAAGATTTGTACGCAGTTGCATACAGCCACGGACATAACGGAACTTTTTAGCTGTTTAGTGACTAATTTGACCCAGTGAGTCATCAAAATTACTCGTATTCTCAAACAAAATATCGCTTCTTGTCGAAAAATTTGCAAGACTGGGTAAATCCCGCATAAAATTTTCCTCCTAGGTATCAACTATAAACAACGATAAGTGAAGAAATATTATATCACCACAATATAATGAATACTTGAAAAGGAACATTCTGGAGTATACTAGCAGCACTAACAAAGATATGGCAATCCGTGCTCTCTGCCTACCCCGTGAAGGACATGGCGATATGTATGTATGTACTAACAAAGTCGATTGTTGTGAATATACGGTAGTTTATTTGGTTTTGTTATAACTGGAATAATACTGAAATATTTTACAACTACGCACGGGTAACTTCGTACGGGTAGTGTACCTAATAAAAAAAATGAGACATTCTACCGTTTAGAAATACCTTCACAAACCGTTCAGATATATCTCCAGCGTCATCGACTATTGAATCATATCTAAACGCCAAGCATTCATAGTTAATTGATACGTTTGACCCTCTGTTTTGTTGCCTCTTGCCTGAACTAAACGGTATGGATTCTTCTAGAGCCGTAGTAGATCTCGCTTGAGAAATTCGCATTCAGATGCCTCTAAACGCTGCCTACGCTCGTCTTCAGTCTCATTGTCTCGAATATTATGAACTCGACTCACTCGTCTCACTCGTCAACTCATCTCACTGGCGATATTTTCTTATCGTGGATAGGTAAATCTTGTTGACAAAAACGAAAACACACGAAAGCTCAGAGGAAAGAACTGCACGTAGCGCAGAAACAAAGTATTGCTTTTGTAATATGAAAGAAACCGTAAAGCAATAGGAATTAAGGTCAATCTATCAATATTGACATTTATATTGTTAATCATAGCTTCTTTCGTTAATCATGGTAATGGCGCCATCTATTAGTTTTGGTGCGATTTTAAATGACGGAAAAAAGGAAAAAATATTTTTACGTTTTATGCTAACATTTTTCGTAAATTATCTTTTATAAAAACCTTTTTCTAATAATATCTGACACAATAAAAAAAGTTATCTTAATTTGGTGCAGTCGTTCTGAAATTATGCGCCATACATATATACCTTCATACATCTCAGCGTTTTATTTTAATTTTTATTTGTTATATAGCTAAATATGAATTTCGACGCAAATTAAAATATACCGAACACACTAAAAGTTACCTAACTAATGCGGTTATCACACTTGGTTTGGTTTAGAACAGAACTATACAATACTAAAAACAATGTGTATGTTACAAGCGCGGTCAACCGGATTTACATTGCAGGCATGCATATGCGTGTTCGCGAGCTAAATTAAAATTTGCTTATTAGATCACAAGAGTACAAGCGCAACTTATAAGTAAACCTACAATGTATAACGCAGTGACGTCATTACCAGGAGATGACAGTAACTTCCACCTTTCTTATCCAGACGGCCAAGGAATGGAACACCCTGCCGCGTCTGTGTTCCAGGACACATGTAACTTGAGACTCTTCAAAACAAGGGTGAATAGGCTTTTCCTAGGCATGCGTGCTCCATCTTAGGACGCATCCGCGCTTTCCATAAGGCGGAATCGCGGCCAAACGCTAGCCTATAACATGATAAAAATATACGAAATTAATCAAAGAAAAAGAAACAAAAGGGTTTTTTATCCAGATTTAAGAAATGGACCGTGGTATTCGTGATGCGTATGCACGCGTCCGCGGGCTCGCTCGGCTTCCACGCGCTCCGCCCGGCGCCTTCTAACATTACATGAGCTTATCGAAAATAATTTATTTCTTGACAATTGCAAATTGAAAACAATTTATTTCTACAGCTCAGTTCCTTGTTTGTCAAGTACATTTGCATCATAGTTTTGACGGCACACCTGTTATAGTTTTAGTATATATGCTCAGATGAAGGATAGCATGTCACTATTATATGTACTCGTATAATACAAAAGAGTCATCTACCCAAATCTATATTCGAAGCATTTATAACTAATTTTGTTATAATTATAACAAGACTTATTACTCTAAAAACCTATTATATTAAGTTAAAAAGTTAGCTTAACTCAAAAGTCGTGAAAATATTAAAAGTAATATGATTTAGTACATTTTTCTAAAAAACAAAGAAATTTTCTACTCACAATCAAGGCCATGAGATACAAGACTACCATAGCTCTGTTTAACCAAGTGATGTACTACAAAGTTCGAAATGTTCAAAAGGGCTCATTTTGCGTAGATTATACCAGAGTGATATTTTTACAGGCCGTCAATCGAGTGATGATTAAATATCCTGGCCCCTATATGAAACGCTTCAATACATTGCTGTCTGGACACTTATTGTCAAAGTTACCTATGCTTCTCCAATATACTCGTATATATGTATATGTGTGTTTCGGGACAAATAACTTATCAGAGCTCCTACTCCTATAGACAAAAATCAGCCAAAGACTTCGACGGGCAGTTAGCATTATTTTTTTAAATAAACGTGATCTCAAATGAAATGTATACGAGCTTTTTATTTATACGTATATAACACGAACTTAAAGGTAAAACCACAACCTGCTTATTGTCAAACTGCTTATGGTCTTATTATATAACTAAAACTTATCGAAAATTCTTATGACAGTTTCATCAAACTCGTATTTCGACTATTTTGTGTCAGTATACAACACATTACACGTTAACACTAATTTTATATTTCATCATCATCAGCCTCCTTCCGTCCACTGCTGGACATAGGCCTCTCCAAATCATTAAATATCAAATTTATTTTTTTGTTTAAATCAATTTGAAGTGATACATTTATGCACCCAACACAACACAATTACATGTGCTTATCACACAAATATTTATTCTGGTTGCCGCTGTACCAAGTGGCCAGTCAAAGGTAGTTCGCGGTTTGGTAGTACATATTTTTAAACGGCGTCAGTGTTTGAGCGCCGCCGCTGGCCGCCCGCTCGAGCCCGCCTCGCCACGCTCGCGCGAGCGTATTTTCCGCTTCGCCTCCTCCGCCCGCTACATACGTATAAATATACTTTATACTTTCATCTTTCGACTGATATGTGTAGAATATTAGATCCGATGATCGTGGATGCATTATAGGTATATTCTTTCATTGTTATATGTTGTATTATTATGAGCCATATTTGTCAAGATTTAAATTAGGCATTTATTTATAATACATACGAGTACATACGCACTTATCATAAAAACAGTAGCTACTACGAGTTCCTTGCTTAGACGTAGTCTTGTGAAGTTACTTTCGGTTGAAAAACTTTCTTACGGAACTATTATATAAAATAAAGGCGACTAAACCTTGACCCCTCCTCCATATAGATCTAGCTGAAAACGAGAAAAATTCAAGTGAGTTAGTGCTGACACCGACACAGCGCATCACGCCACCCACTACGTCACATGTACACTTGTGCGGTTTGCACTATGTCGTAATTATTAATTTGCTATTTCCTAGCAAATTGTTTTAAAGTCCTACGTAGCGAAAATCGCCAAAATTAGGCAATAAACTTACACGTGCCATTAAGTAATTTATTATTATTAACCCGAGTGTCAAATAACATGCAAATAAAACCAATATGGATTACTTACATTCAATATATTTAAAATACATTGCTAGGTTAGTACTTCGATCGGTAACTATTTTTACGTTAGGCGAACTTGATTAGCAATGATTAGCTCAGTAATAATATGTGACGATAATTTTTCAAATGCAAATTGCAAAGATTTTAGTGGTAGTCCTAGGCTTCTGAGTCAGGAAACGCGCCGGTCGAGGCTTCAGGGTTATCAACAAATCCTATTAATAACCTTTTAAAATGTTATTATTATTATATCATCATTCCAGGTCCCTTACGGTGTAGGCAGGGATCGCCGAGTGCCATCTATTAGAATTAATGTTAGAGACATGAAACGCTTCTTCTCTATTCATCGGTCTTAAAATCTATAGGTACTCTTCAAATAAACGATCTGGTCGAAATTACTTACCAGCAGAGTTTTTAAACAACTCCATATTTATTACAGGGTATCTGATACCCGCGACTTTGTCTGCCTTGATTATTATATTAAAAATGTTAAGCTGCATAGGAAAAAATATCAAAAACATCGCAAGTTAAGACACTTTGCTTGCAAAATTTCATAGTAAAAAGTGTTACTCGTTTCACTGTATATAGCTAAAGTACTATATATAAATCGTCTGGTATAGTAATCACACGAGAGTAAACGACGCATAAAACTTCGATAATTATGTAGCAAATGAAGATTTCCCATTTTTTAGACAAGGAGCGAAACTTAAAAGACTAATTGATATCCAACCAAAAGTTTCTATGAGTTGCTCAAAATGGCAAAACTCTATAATATTATTATATAGAAAATATGAAATTGAACTGGACTTTTATAAAGTTTGATACAAAATCAGAGGATTCTGAGAGAACAGTCAGTGATACACTACAATCCGATTAAATAACACAATAACACAACCAAGAATATTATATGAAAATAAAGGGAAAAAGGAAAATTTTTTGAAAACATCAATATTTAATATCATGTACAATGTTATTTGTACATGGGGTTTTCTTGGTGGAAGCGTCAGATCACCATGAGTTATATTCAAAAATAAATGTTTTAAAAACCATTTTAAAGCATTTTATGTTCATTTTTAACAAAAATTCAGTAAACATAGGGAAAATGATCTATAGTTACAAATATTTTTTTTTAAACACAATAATGCCATCTGTAAGCAGGTTTCATAATAACGCCATCAAGATCAAAACCAAAATTGGTACGACTCAGCCAACTATTGTTAAATTAAATTAGTTGACGAGCATTGACAGCCCTGTAAAATTATTTTGTACGATACTGAACCGTGCATTTGTCCTGAAAATAGCTGAAATCGTAAATTGCTATCTTTCGTTAATAAAGGTAAAAATAGGTATCTATTTATTTTTGTTCGCAAAAGTATGACGAAACAAATTCTTGTTTAGCTGCAATTTTCTGTTTGAAGCTAGAATCAACTCCGTAATGGACCTGGCGTGAAGTAATGTAATACATATGTATATGTATAACATTTTTCTAACTTACTAATTTCTAGTAGCAGTTCAGAGTGTGGATTCTTGCCCGGTATATGGCAATAGGCTCACGCCCATTCTATGATGGGCCATTGAACTTAATAGGTGGATCGTGGCAATATACTACGCTCATCTATCTGCTCCTTCGGGGGATAAGTCCGTGAAGATAAGAATAGTGTACATGGAAAATAATCTCTTAATTTTGGTAAATCAAACCTTTTTGGTAATCAAACTTTTATCTGGTGCACTTAAATGTGTATACCTAACTAATTAGGTAAATACGGCTATTTGACTCTCAATACTCTCTCCTTATCCCTAATGGACGCTGGCGTAAGAAAATATTATATTAATAAAATTAGCACAAGGACTGCACCCCTGCAATCGTCCAATCGTCACTCCTCACTCGTTTCCTAATTCAAACAGGCGTTTAACCGTGGGAGGGCAGTTGAAGTCACAGAATATCATTTTACGCTAAAGTTTAACATTTCTCTACACAACCCAGAACACAGAAGTCATCTACGAATAGGCACATTACATTGGAGCTCTCGCGCGCTGTTGCCCGGGTCACGTTTAAACTAACGCCTAACTGTCCACAGCGGGGCTCTTCGCGTAGACAGTAAACCCGTTGATGTAAAATTCTTGTAAAAATCAATCCCCCGTGGCCTCGTACGTGTCATATACAACCTGCGGTAGGGGTAGGACGTGGGGTAGCGACAAATGACCACATTTGACATTTTTGGAAATGTATTTCATATAGGTAGTCATTAATTGTAGGCAGTTACTTTTCGTCGTCGTCCCGAAAGAAACATTTAGTGTTTACATGTTTACAAACGCATGAAACAAACTAATTGCTTGAATAGATTGATATTTTTTCTAAGTGTCATAAGGGTTTTGACCCTGCTGACGTTTACAGCTTCACCGGGATTTATTGGCGAGCCCGAATAGCTCCACCTGGAATTAGGAAGAGTGGGGAGAGGTAGGAGAAAGGCCCAGCAAACAGAGCTAAACCTCCAGCTCCACCCAGCGAGAGAGAGACTAGGGGCCATGTGACCGATTCGTGGGAACAGGTACGGATTGACACGGTGTGTGCTTATCGATGAAACGCGGTGTCTTCGTCCTCGTCAGCGGGGACGAAGCATGTAATTGTGATGGTTGTGTAGTGTCTGGGAGGGTGACGAGTCCTCCGAAGGAAACCTATTTTCCAATGTTATATCATCGCTAGGGTCATCTAATTACGTGTCTAAGTCTCTTGAGAGGAGCTTTGACCCCGCCTGGACGGCGGGGGTATGAGGCAATGTTTCTAACGAGTCTGTTTGGGTGAGAGTCAGCCTTGTAAAAGTAGCTCACGCCTTGCTTCTTCAAGATATATATTTTCTAAATGAAGGCCCCTATGGAGATCTACATAGAGCAGGTTCCTGGGTACTCCGGTTGCTCTGCGCATGAAACGGTTTTGTCATACATATTTAGTGGCTTACGATTGGCGGTTTATACCTTTATACTACTAAATGCATTAAAACCTTCGATGACACACTGTCCCTAGTTCTTGACGCACGATCGGTCACGAACAATAGATGGAATGCGAGCAGCGTGTCTCAGTGCGTACGTGCCTGTGACGTCACAACTCACTACATACAAATGCGTTTGAATCATGCTTCACGATTCGTCTCTTAATGTAATTCACTATTCGTCATTTACGGCTGCGCACCGCGCCTTATGACTTGCTTGATTTTCACATAAGAGAAAATCGTATCGTGTTTCCGATGTTGAGCTTCCCAGTACATCAATATTTTAATAAAAGCCGTCCATTTAATTTTAACTCATAATAGAACAAATAAACTGACAAAGGGATAAAAACATATGACTCTATAATACTGGATGTGTTTATGCGCGTGTTCTCAAGCAGAAGTGCATTAATTAATTAAACAAAAGGTGTTATCTGTATTTTTAAAGCCATTTCTTTGGTCAATGGCAGAGTTCACGTTCAAAAGTAGTAAGGTAAAGTTGTATTAAAATAACTTTACATCAATTACAAATCTAAATAATGATAAAGGCTAGTGAATATAATATAAATTTAAGCCAACTTGCAATGTAAATAATAGCAAACCTATATTGCGACTTCTTTTTGTAGTAGAATAAAATTCGATTTGTTTAAAATAAATTCTCCGCAACGTATTAATTAAACTAGTCGGCATTCTACGTTTTTAAAGCACATCAAACCTATATGCAAACTTAAGAAAATCATTAACATTTCGAAATATTTCAAATTTAAAGCCTTGATAGATTCTCGAACTCCTGTGTATATAACAACACACGGCTAATATGTCATATTACTACAGGGCTTGAAAGTTCGTAAAGTGCAGGCGTCCGGAACTGAGTAATAAATTAAGAAAAACTTTCTTTTAAGTAATGTTCGAAACGAGGTAGTCGCTGGAGAGCCAAACTTATGTGGTGTTTCGAACTGCAATAAAACATTTTATATTTTTTGAAGTTTAGTTCGGAACGGAGCTACGTGGTGAAAATCAACACAATTGAATAACTAAGTATGAAATTACTATTACATGTGGATATTAATAGCGGGTCTTAATGTTCCCGTAACTCAAAAGGGCGGAAACTTGGTTATGTTTCTATCCGAAGCTTATAAGTGGGCAGGGATTTGTACTTATTTGAAAGTTGAAAACTCTAGATACGTAACATCATCACGCACAGATCCAGACTCCGCGTTACTACTAGAAATTCTAAATTAGAAAAATTTAATAGTACCCGCCCCGGGATTTGAACCCAGGACCTGCCGATCGGCAGTCGCGCTTGCAACCGCTCGATAAACGAGGCAGTTGACAAACTCTACATGGATACAAAAATAAATATAAACGTTAAGGACACACTTGCGTTGTTACGGCAGGGCGCACTGCGACTGCTTATCGACATCATGCTTATTCTAAAACATTATAAAGGTGGTTCTGTAGCTGCCTTAATGTACATAAAAAATAGAAGTGTAGTCCTTAGAAGCAAAATTTACCGATTTGTTTAAGCGTAGTTTGCTGTATGCAAAAACTTTCATCGATATATCTTTACACACGTATATATCAATACGTACATACATAAGTACATATACATACGATACGTATGTTTTTCGTGATGGCCCCGACTACTTTTGGACTTGTGCGAGGTTCGTCTTCAAGAGCTTTCGCCAACCACAGCGAGGACGCGGCAGTCTTCGCAAAACTAATCGAACTATCCCAAAATACAAACGTGAGTTAATCCGGTACATATATGTATATTCACGTGTCTAAACATTCCCGTCACGTTAAAGTAGAATAAATATAACAGAGCTTCAAAATTAGGGATTACAGCGTGCTTCACCACTGTTGGTTTTGTACTTTAAATTATACAAACCGTCCAATGTTACGTTTCACGTTAATTATAATTGGCCGTTATTATAACGATTTGACGGTCAGGGCGCTGACATTTACAAATTTTAATATATTATTATACCAGCATCGCAGGATTTATTTTCAGCACGTTGCTGGTCTACTCCGCATGCTTGCAATGAAGTGTAGCGTAACTTTATTGAAGGTGTGGGTTAAGGCTACTGTTTACTGCGCTTCAATGTTCTGTAACCCCTACGAGGTGCTAATAGCCGATTCGTTTGCCCGTCGCCGTCAGCAAATGGGCTACGGCCAATTATATAATCGCTGAGACATAACTAAAAATCTGACATCATGATACATGAATAGTATGCCGCGTTCAATGTGGCCGTGACTGTCGGATGCTGAAAGGACATAGTGGCATGTGGCCGCCTTCATTGCTTACAGCGGCCGGCGGCGGTTTTTACAGCGAATTATTACACGACCGGCGATCGCCAGCTAGTATTCATTACCTGCAAGGCAGCGAAAGCTTTCATACTTACGGATTGCAGTTGTTGTTTAAAATAGGCGTAGAGGGATATAATTAAAAAAGATTTAGTTAGGCTGAAACTTAATAAAACTAATTACTCAAGAACAAAGTCGAACGTGGAATGTGTAAAGGACTGCTCAGATGTACTCGCTTATGGTAAACGAACGTGTGGACAGCTGATTTTATGGTAACAAATATTTATACATTCATAACATAGGCCTCCCTCAATGACGTCATCGGGCCTGTCCTCGGTTCTCTTGCCTATGTCCAGCAGTGGACTGAAATAGGCTGATGATGATTCATATCATACAATACAGAATAACAAGAATTAATGTTATAGTCTGCCAGTACGAGTTGGCACTCGTCACTCTCGGATATATATTACAGTAAGACGATAAAAAGGTTAATGATCAATATGTTAATTCCACAAATATACTACTGCTTACTGAGACTCATTTTAAAATAAAAAGTTTTCTGTTAAAAATACTTGCATCAGCGCCCTTTCATTAAGCTATTTCCATCTAAAATATTTTATTTATCCACCCTTTTGGTTTTATAGAATGGGCGGACTCAATACTTATTTAGATCCTCTAACAATGTTAGCACCGCAAAGGTTATTGAAACGGATAGTACATACATTTCTTAAAACCTGCCAAGATCAACTTCTTGAACAAAATAACTAGATCGCATCAACTAATATAGCTTGTAAAATAAACACAAAAACGGCGCAACGATAGGAAACTAAGCCGCCCTATGAGCCCAAATAGCCGAACTAAGGTAACAGTAGGTAAACATATGAGCAAGAAAAATGTATCACATATCTAGCCGAAGTTTAAAAATGAATCTTCTATAAATAAAAAAAAAGTTTCAAGAATTTCTACCGATATTAGCTAGTACCATCATCGGTTTTAAAAGCAACCCCGTCATTATCAAACACGGCCTCCGCAAAAACTAACTAAACACAGAATCTAACACGATCTTTACAAATGCTCCCCTAGTACGGATCTTACACAACCGTTTGGTCTATAGCATTTATAAACATAGTTGATAAAAGCCCCGGCCCTCGCCTTATCGATCCGCCCAGCCTCCGCCGCCCTGCACCCCACTCGGGCCACAAAAACAAACTCTACTGGAAAGTTCCATACGTAGTAGCACACAGTTTGTGAGAATATGTCTTATTAAATGTAAATTCTGAGGCGCACCTAATTTATTTACTCTAAATATTGTTTATAATTCATTAGAAAACTATATTTTAAGACTGCTTTGTACAAGGTATAATCATAGAATATATTATTTTGGAGATTTGGCAAATAAGATACCTTGGTGAGCAGGGTAGGACTAGAGCAAGCCACTAGATAATTCTGTTGTTGTGCAACGATGGTCGCTTGGGTGCGATCCAGCTTAAAGGATGTAACAGGCAGACTGCGTTAGAAAGGGGGCAAATGGGCTTTAGTGGGCCGCCGATGAACAAACTGTAGTAGTCTCTCTTCACCGGATGGCCACAGGTCAAATAACTTTACGAATGTGTATTGTTTAATATTAGTTTAATATTAGTTTAATATCAAAACTCTCCAGAAACATGGAATGTGTATAACTATATTCATCGATACATCAGCATTTGGAAATCAACTGCTGAACAATGGCTTTCTCTAATCGTCGTCACTCCTCTCGGTCCAGACCCTTGGGATTCCAGCTGCATCTCGCCATCTTCTTAAGATCATGGGACCACCCTGTAGGAAGGTGAGTTTATTAAAATGCCATAGTCAATACGAGGAACTATTTCAGACAATTGCATTCATATCAAACATCACAAGAATCATAAGCCTAGCTCCGTGCATATTATATTTATTAATATTAATCAATGAATTCCATATCTCCACAACTACATCCAGATCTAGGTCAACTTTACATTGACTTACATAAACTTCATGTTTAATGCATATATTGCAAGTGAAGAATATTGAATCGTTTCCTTTTTTTTTCCGGTGATCCATTCATCAATTGGAATAGCTACATCATTACTACAGCTCATTTAAATGTAATGTTATATAACAGTGAATTATGATCATTATTGTGAAATAATTATGTGTCACTGTTGATTCATGCTAGCTATCGTATCGAATCAATCAATAGATGTTTATTATGAAGTAGAAATATTAATGTTATTCAATATTCCATTCATCTATTATTATATAAAGTAGTCTCCGTTTTCCCGCCGCTCCATTAACCATACGTAATTTACCTTTTCTTTTCACATATACTCTTATAATAATATATCAGCTAAGTTTTCGCGCCCAAGAACTTCGTTATTAGGAAAGACAGAAATTTTGTTACGAAATCTACTGAGTCTGGTCCATTTCGCGGTTTACGTTGCAGCACAGATATCCTTTCATTAATTTTATTTTTATTTCTGGTCCATGTCTTGGTTTTGTTATTATTTATTATCTTTTCTTTGTATATTTTATTTGTTTAAGTGTTTTTATGTTATTACTTCTGTTTTTTTTACTTCACTCTATTGTAAACCGTGAATAAAGATTGTTATTATTATTATTATTATAAATCTAAAAATTACAAAAAACCAGCCTCAGAACCTTTAGAGTTGCCTATATGAAACTCCATCACAACTGGCTCAGCGATTTCAGGTGTCAAAACGTAACAGGCAGACAGACTTAGGTATCCATCAACATCAAGTCGGTATCAACAATTTTAACGTTTTATTGTTGCTCGTTAAGGCCATAGTCTGTCACTCTTGCCAAATGCGGGTTGGCAGACTTCTCAAGCCCTGCAGAACATCATGGTTTCCTTATAGGTTCCCTCACAATGTTTTTTTTCACTGTTTCAGCACGCAATATTTAGATTTAAAACGCACATTACTGTGACTGAGGCTGAATTCTAAATGCTATCATTAAACATAATGATGATAATATGATATAGGTCGAATTAGTTAAACGACGTACCTACTCGTCGGATAGCCTACTGGATAGATTTCAACTAAATCTAAGATTTATTTCTTATAAACTTGGCCCTGTTCTGTGAAAATATAGCCATATTATTATTTAATACAAAGTTATAAAACTTTTAGGTAACAAAAATGTTAATAAGCACTAGTTGTTCAATGACTCGCGACACTAACGCAGACAATTTATATATTTTAGTTACAAACAGTAAACTAATTACATTGTTTGCAAAGAAATAAAAAATGTGGTAAGTACATTTTTGCTTTCGATCTTTTTGATATTTCTCCCGCTGCATATGCGAGTAAAATACACTGTTAATAAAATCAGTAATGCAGACGAAGTCGCGGGTATCAGCTACTTTATATACATATGTAGAAAAGCAAACGTTAAATAAAATTTAAAAATATTGTGCAATATTTCAGTGCCGAATTTCCATCTGTTATAGTTTTTGGAGTACAACGAGGGCAACGAATACAACGGCTATATAGTAAGTAATACATATTATATTGAAATCTAACAGTGATTTACATAGAATCTACGAATTTTAAGTTTACTTTGAAATACGTATAAGAAAGTATTTAGCTGCAATGCCAATGTTTTTGGACGCAAGTGGTGAGAGGGACCAAAATTCAACTGCCTAGATCAAATAAGAAGTCTGAAACCAGCATAAGTGAATAATGTAGAAGAAGCACGTTAGATTTGTCAGGTTACATATATTTGGCACTCAGTGTCCCCTGCCTGCCATGTAAGGACCCAGCGTGATAAACATAATTAATTGGCCGCCTTGACAACAAAATCATTATAATACGCAAAAATAGGTAATCGCAAACAAGTGTCCGTGAGCATCGAGTGTCATATTATTGCTTTTTCACAAAAACGAGGCAATCGTCAGGTGAGCTTCTACGGTTACAAGTACATTCGCCTCCAATGACGTGCGGGTACAATTCCGCAGTACTTACTCAATAGTATCTCAGCTCATCTAAACTGTACCAATTAGAGAAGGCAATTAATATAAAATGTTATCCAATCTATTTTAGTAGAAAATATCTTTTTCAATCAATCAATCTTTTCATTAAATCAATCAATTTCTTTTTTTTTTGCTTAATATCTGGCGGTGTTAATGATATGTATGTGGCTATATATAATCGTTATATGTTGTGTACCTATATATTACTTCCGCGTGTAGTATTATAGTTCCTTTCTATCTTCGTTTATTACCCAAAGTGCTTATATTCTTAAATATCTACTATAAAAAGTTTACGGATTGGACAACGGTTCTTATATACACATTTGCGTTTGACTGTACTAGGCGAAACTGGTCAACTACCCAGTAATTCCCCGATTATTGCTTAGTATGAAAACAAAAAGCTAATGATCTTGCAATTAGTGGATTTAGAAAATCATGGATTAAGTTACTGTTCATTTATTAAATATCCTTATTAGTCTTTTCAATTGGTAATTGGTTTTTAAAAAGAGATTATCTGAAAAGTGTCCCAGCAGATTTGATAATGGATAATGTTATATATTTCGATGTGTTCTATCCGAATTGCAACTCTATCCCACTTCCTATATTTGCCCAACGCGCTGTCCTATTAGAAAAATGGCGCCAAGAGGCAATTTTTTGGCAATATCCCCGTTCCGACTCGTTTTATAACAACAACATATAATTAATTTGGACAACATTTGACTTTGAATGCCTCGTTGGTCGATGGCTGCAAAGCGCGACCGCTGATCGGGAGGTCCTGAGTTCAAACCCCGGTTCAGGTAGTATTGAATTTATCCAACTTAGATTTTCAGTTTCAGTTAGAAACATCCTATAGTACCTACCCGACCCGGGATTTGAAACCAGGACTCTCGATTGACAGTCGAGGTTGCAATCACTCAACCGACGAGGTATACTTTTGATTAACAATAAGTGGTTGATAAATTAACATTACACATGGAACGGTCGCTGTCAATTACGATCGTCTCTCAAAAACACTTGCTGATTTCTCTCATGTATTTACAGCAGAAGGTCAAGCTTCAATGCTTGATATCTTAGTGTTTCTGCCTATACTCTTTACAATCTAACACACAAATGTAAACTCTTCTAATTAGCAACATAACTAATCAGGTGCATTCGCAAATCTTTGGGAGCCCAACCTGCAAACTGAATCCACTTCAGTTTACTTAATTGATTATTTTTTTATATGCTATTATTCACAGAAAAAACATAAGTAAAAATCTCTAGAAATTATACCTAACTGGGGAATCGTGGGAGTGTACTACACTCCTCTGCCTACCCCTTGGGGGATTACAGGCGTGCTGTTATGCCTTATGAATTACTTAATTAATTACATGTGAATATCACCCCACAGAATAATACTAAAATTAATGGCCGACATTCGCACACGTCCTACATTCAATTCCACTGAAATAACTTCAAGCAGACTCTATGAATTCGGTAAAAAATAACTTGCACTTAACCCACTTCTCCCAACTCGACCCTTGTTCAACACGAATGATGCATTAAGTGAAGGCACCAAGGTTCATGTTTGTGTACCCTGCATAAGGGCGAGAGAAAGAAAAATTCGCCCTCACACCGAACTTCATTAGGCAATATAGTAGCTTGAAAATGTTAAGAGGAAATGTTATATAAACAGAAAATCTCATGTGTTGTTCTATTGAAAGGAATGTTTTACCCTTTATCTTACTGAACATATCTTACTGAACATCCACTGAATAAAAACGAACAAAATGCCAAACAATGTTATAAATATGAAACCATAAACAAGAAAACCGTATAACTTATTTCACTAAATAACTTGATATTGCTGAAATAAGTCCCGGGAAATGTCAATCGTATAATATTTTATTGACCGTAAAAAAGTAACTATCGTTGGAACAAACATGAAATGTATCTGAAAACTTCTTAAGCGTTTTATTTCGGATAAAATTTGTTGATAACAAGACTACAATTTTAAAAAAAAATATAATATAGAGCGTTTTTCTGAAATATTCTTTATTCCTAAATGCAATGATCACATATTTGACGTCGATTATTTTATTCGGTCCAAGTATTTAGTAATTTAACTGAAATATATATTTCGAACTCCTTAAAAGTGAAAGTTTAGTAAATAACTGTTCAACAGAGCAGCAAAAAATTGATTGAAGGCAGAAACGACATTCGTATTTATTAAACCGCACTTTTCACGCTAATCACGCATAATTGTACCAAAAGCGATAGATTTTATTAAAGCAATGAATTGATTGTTTTTTAATTTTAATACAATCTTTTATATCATCTAGGCTGAACACATTTCATATCTCGCATTTCTCGCCTAGAATGGGTCCCGCCCAAATATGGTTCTGGGGCGTTTCGCGCCCTGCTACAGCAGTGCGAATTTTATAACAAGAAACAAAATATACTATTTGTCACGCATTAAATGCACAGCGTAATCAAGCGAATCTTAAATTAAATAAATAAAGGCATACGTTAGTTATATTTCTTTATACAACTGTAAAATTAAAAAATCTAAATCAGACTTGTTTACTTTTCATAATAAAAGTGCTGACTATATATTCATATTCTTGTGAAAAGTTCTCATAGCAAAATTATTTATTTAAAAATAATGTTCACTGTAGAAAGTTGCTTAAATATTTCCAATATGCCTATAGTTACAAAGACAATAAAATATCTAATTTCTAATTTCGAACAGGCAAACTAAACAGGTAAACATTTTTGTAATTATAGGTAAACTAACTAAAACCTCTAATTTTCCTTTTGAAAAAAAACCGCTGAGGACAGGATTCGAACCTGCGCGGGTAGAACCCATTGGATTTCAAGTCCAACTCCTTAACCAC
>DWME01000665.1:0-30827 GCA_018244795.1 Parelbella ahira ahira
CCACTGCCGAACATAGGCCTCCCCTAGGGTATGTTTGTGCATAATCCACACGCTGGGCATGATGTTGGAGATAGCAGAGCATGGCTTTTCGCAGCGACCACGTTGTTGCCCGTAGGCGGCCAGCACATGTAGCCAAGCTTACACAGGCCGCACCATACCGCGATCTGCCAGCCTCCGACTGAGTCAATCCTTACGACACCCTGATATCCAGGCATGAGGTCGGGGGATGTATTTTTTCTGTGCTGCAACAAGGACACCATTTGTATTATGTTATTTGTTAAATAAATAGTTATTTGGGTCAACTACCCAAAGCCACGGCCACGGCAAAGAAAACCGAGGTGATTGAATGAAACGACGTCAAGCTATAAAACATAAATAACGTTAGATGAAAACATTAGTATTCTCTACATTTTTGGTGCTTTGAGCGAAAAAAAATGTAGCGGAAATCGGATCTAAATTGATAAATTATTTTCTGACTGGAGAGAAATAAAACGGCCACGCGGGCGATCGATACCGTGATTGATCAACTTGTCATGCGTTTCATTGAAATATCAAAACGATGTATTATATATTGCACCTGTATTTCTTTGAAACTGTAGACAAAGGTGTATAGTTCACCCACTTGTCACCAGTTATCTTAAAACTAAATATAAATAGTTTCATATTCCGTCCCATTACTCATAAATACATATATTAATAGTGGAACATAGATAAGTAAATAGAAATGGACAAATTAGTCCAGAATTGGTTTCCGTCCAAGTTTTCCGGCCCCGAAACTTTCCATGTTTTCTAAATCCCGTCTAGAGCGAGTGGGAGAGTTGACAAGGGTCATCCTATACCCTAGATAAACTTTCCACGACTAGATTGAACATGTTCCAAGAAACCTCCGACCCTCTTAGCAAACATAAAACGATACGATAACTTATCAATAAATAGCGGTTTTGGATTCGAACCCGCGCTACAGACCTTTAACTTTCTGAATTTATACATGATTTTGAGATTGGATATCATTCGTTTTGACGATGAGGTACTCGAAATGAAAAAGAATAGATGCTGGGAAACGCGCATACGGGAATACCATAGCAGTTAAGTGCGTTATTACAATGTAATAAAATCTGCATGAACTAAAAATCGGGATCTTTTTTAGGTATATAAGGTATCCTAAGTTGGAAATCAGGAGGTTCCAATGAAAAATACAATTGTAAATCTATGCAATATATCAAAAGTAAATCCCTTAAAATTGTGGTTGCTATGAAATTAATAACGCCGTCTCGATTTCGCCTTCCAGATGGAGAACTTCGTACTCTTGCAAATTAAAAAGTTCCGATGCCTTTTTGTTTACAGTTGTATTGTTATTGTTTATGTTTTGTTATTGTTTATATTATTGTTATGTTTGTGCTTTGTTTATGTCTAGGTAATAAAACACGCCGCACTGTTGACTCGTGAAAGCTGTTATTACCTTGTTTGTTAAGAAATCGTTTTTAACGTCGTTCTTTCTCTCAAGAGTTTTCGTAGCCTTAAATAAATGATGGGGTGCAAACGTTCTTTGAAATATACCTTTCCGAATTTCACAAAACAAAAATGTATTTGGAGTGTTTGATCATTTATAATTATTTTTGATTATCTTTTGGAATACCGTTTGAATTTTCCGGTAAACATAGGTTTTTGGCGGCCACCAAGATATTAATTGGTACTACTGCCATTTGACAGACATGATGACTGCGAAATGGCAGTAGTGTCCACATAAATTCCTAAATCAACCAATCACTAGACTTCTCTAATATGTCCTGAACGTATAACATATGGGAACAGATTAAAAAATGTAATTTAATCGTCAGTCTTGCCCACCAAGAATAAATTCAGCTCTAATGTGATTTCATAAATTAAGCATTGATGGCTGGTCTATGATTACCCTTGTCGCCAATTGATAAATGATAGAAGATTTCATCCAAATCTACACTCATTTTCACGCGTCTAAATGGTATGAACGTAACTTGTTACTGGAAGAAGAATAGCAGAACAAAGAGTTGATTAATGACACAGCTCATTAATACACCAGTGACGTATCATTGGATAAGTGAATAGCAAACGGACCACCTTATGAAATACTCATGGCAGCTCACGATTCTATATTGAATGTATTATGATAACTAAATGGTCTACCTTAGACAGTTATTAATGAAATGCTACCTAAAGGTATCGGTATTGTTAGCTATTTTGCCTCTTCAATCGAGAACACGTCAAGCAATGCTTAAGAAAACAATTATTTACAGCAAATAAACCATAATGTATAGAAGGAAAAACATCAAGATCATTTTTAAAATGTGTAAATAAAATATGCATTTATTTAAACCATTAATGATGATGTATAAGAGTATATAAACAACATTTTTTTTTAACTTGCAGATATATAAGGATAAATAAATACAGAATTCATAAATGATGCATTACTGTCAAAGCCCACGAGTGACATTGAGGTGGGTCTGAAACGGGCGTCACACTTTGATTAATAGCCGCCGATCTGATCCAATCCGGAATAAACCGAATGGGCGGGACTGCGATGTGGATAAGGAATTAAAGTGGCTTACAAAGTAAGTGAAGTGTTGAAAGGAAAAATCAGAACATTTAGCGAGAAATTCCGTATGCGCACAGTACAAAATCATCGTCATCGATCTATCTCAGTCTACTGCTGAACTTCCCTTCCCTTATATATAGCCTTAGCCTTATAGATAGCCTTCCCCAATGGTCGCTATCTTGCCTTGTCCTCGGCTTGCAGCATCCAGCTTTTGGCTGCAGTCTTTCTGTTAATATATATACATGTTAAAGTTGATTGCTTCCCAATCATTCACTATCAGCATTTCGTGTTATGTACGTGCATATATAGAAGACAATATTAACCGTTTGGAAACTTCTCATTGTGACGCAACATACGCTCTTGATCCGTTTATGTTCAGTCTTCTTCTAATCGCAATTAGTTCACCTGATCGAAGATCTATTCTCTTTTTACTATCATTTACTATGTAATCAGCAAGCGGATTGAGATTTCAAAAGTAATTATAGAGATTTGAGATAAGCTTCTCTGCACGTTTCAAGATAATTTATTATCTGCGAAGACAGAACTATCGGATCGTTCGAATGAATATAATATAGAGACTTTGATGTAGGTACTTGTATCAAGGAATGCGCTCTCAGCGAACAAACGGATGGAAGTGCATCTCATGATGATCGGTGAATTAGTCAAGTTTCATCGATACCAAAATAAGGGTTGCCCTCGTTCTAATAAGAATAAGATAACTTAACATGTTTTCAATAAACTTACTTTTTGTTAAACGTTGTCCTTCCAAATACATATCAGTTTTATTTATGATGTGAATAAACAATTTTCATGAATGTTCTGTTGGTGAACTATTGTTGGATATTAGTTTCTTTTTAGAAAAGCCTTAATATACCACTTTCTTTTTATTTGTCCTTGTACAAATACAACTTGAAAATTGAATGCAAAGTAAAAGGGTTGTCGAATAAGCAAAATGAAAATAATCGTTAACGAATGAAAAAGGTGTAGGAGTCATGATAGTTTATAAAAATACTGTTTTAATGAAGCTTAATTTTTATCTGAATGGCGGCGAAGAACAACGGAAAAACGTATTTCGCATATTTTCAAAACAGACTTACCGTTTTTTTAAATGAACTTGTTTTTTATACTGACCTCACACTTTTATTGCTTCAGTAAACTATATTTCAGATATCCCTAATTTTATAAGGCCGATATGTGAGTGTCACATTAAATTAGGTAAATGGGTGGAAAGCACCGAAAAATAACGTATCTCAGCTGTTGAATTAGTGATATTTTAAGTACTGAATAAAATTAAACAAAATTCAAAAATCGCATTTGTCTATGAAGAGTGACAACCATAGCTGCATGAGCTGGTCGGATGCATCTATTGTACAAAACCTTCTCAATTAGCGTCATTACGGTTCTCAGATAATGATGCTGTCTTGCAACCGCCATCTACAATACTTCATACGTGACAACACAGAATAGTAGATTCTGTTCAGCGTCCTCAAATGTTTTAGATACTTTGAATTAAATTGTAGATGTAATATATCAAGATAATATTTAAGTATAAATAAAATATGCATTAATTGTAACAATTTTTGTTTTAAGCGTGTAGTAGCGTCTTTAGTAGTTATGGTGTTATTAATAAGTTTTTATATGTAGTACACAGTGATAATATTTTTTTTATCCGTGAGTTCATTCGTTATAAATGATAGTTTGTATATGGCTGTGTGAATAATGAAAACCGCACGAACCCCCAAAGTTAGCGCCAGTCCATTGTTGATATCAAGCCTTCTATGCAAATATTTGCTGGTTTGTTGGCAGTTACTACTGTGGTAAGTCTTTTTTAATTGTCCCTAGTAAGAGAAATATTACAATATGAAGTTTCTTAGTAATGGTTACTAGTTACATGTCTGTGTATAACACACACGCCTAGGCGTACACGCCTACGTGTTCTTATATACATACATATATTGTGTTCACACACACAGTCACAATTTCTTCTCGATGTGGTGAACTTATGTAGGATCTTCACTTACGTATGTTTTTCTCGTGAAGAAATAGTTCTGTAATTTCAGGATAGCCCGACTAGTTTTTTGGAATATCCCACAGACTCTCGAACCTATCTGGGATACTTCTTTATAAGGAAAAACATACTTAGGTTCAGCCGGTAGATAAGTTAACCTTATCTTAACATAATTCTTCTCTACGGTTATAAAAACTAATTACTCGTACAATAAAGCATCTTGTACATCAGTTTTTATAGTTTCAATTGATAACCAAAAAGAGTAACGTTTGACATTACTTATCATGTTTAGAGTCATTATAAAACTAATATTTATAAAACTAAATAAAGCCTTTTTATGACTTTAATTAATAATGTAAGATAATAACACAATTGTGTAAGCAAATATTAATTTCGTTTTATTGACGATCAGATAGCCTTTTAAATGTTAATTGGATATAATATCATTCGGCTGGGAGTCTTACATGAGTCCGTGATAAAGTCAATAGCAATAATGTCTTGGAAAGCCCCACGCGCGGTCAGCTGCTCGCAATTTGGCAAAGACTGAGCTATCGTAAGCAGATGACATGCAACGGTACAGCTATATCTGTGAATTTTTTAAATTTAAAACAGAGGTAACTTTTACGAAACAACACACAAACAAACAGCCTTCAGAAGGCTGCCTCCTGAGTCTTCAGAATCAATCCATAAATTGTTGTAAAGAAAATCTCTAAGGCGCGTGAAGTCTGCCAACCCGCACTTGACCAGTGTCGCTGATTATGGCCTTAACACTCCTACGAGCAGAGACTGTTCCAACAGAGGAATGATAATAGGGTCGGAAAAAAAATCTTTTTACCTAGGCCATTTAAAGGTGCATACAGAACTGAAGGTGAAGTATGTTTAATAGATAATAGGTAACCCCATGTAGAGCATGCCACGCCATGGCCCTGCAGCCTGCAATGCGCTTATCGATTCTGGTTCATGGTAACGGTTATGGGGTTTGTACACGCGAGGTACTGCATACTTAATGGCATAGCGAACTCCTGGTTTCGGGAGGCATGAGTATTTATGGAATAATTAAGAACGAATTCTGGTATTCCATGTACAATAATAATATTTTAGGATATCTCCACATACGGCCAACTGATCCCAAAGTAAGTATCAAGAGAGCTTGTGTTATAGTACACAAACGGCTGATAAACTATCGTATAATATAATATTAAATAAAAATATCATGAAATGGAGACGTTTCTGCTAGTTTTAAAGATGTTTTGTTTGTTAAAAACAAACTAAAAGAAGCATTTTCAAAATGTTTGTATTTCAAAAGCTGTCTAAATGAAGTTTTTTTATATGAAAGGAATAAAAGAAAAACTATTCAGAGACTGAACAAGAAGACAAAGTGAGCGAGGCTTATTATGTTGGGGGTGCTAGGGTTGAGAGACGTAATCATCCACTTTCGGGACTTTACAAGATGACCACAATAGATAGAACATTTGGCTATAGATGGTAAACCTGGCATATAGATGGCATAATAGACCATTATCATCACGAATCCTTTTGATATCCTACCGTTGGACTCGGGTTACCTCTTAGAATGAAAAGGATAGTGACATAGCAGCGCTAATCAAATGCAGTTTAAATTAATAGACTTCACGTTCTTTAAAAATGCATTGTATAAAAATCTAAGATATATAAAAATGTCAAATCTGATAAGTGACTTAATAAAAGTGCAACCTCGTGTAGATTGCACTTTATTATGTGTCACTTGTCTGATGGGTATGTCAGGATTTTTGCTCGCAGGGTAGCTACCAACACCACAACATTTGGTACAACAAAATGTATTATCAGGTATGTATATAATATATTTTATGGCTATCTGGCAACCCTAATTATGCCACGAAGCGGATCGGCCTTGGAAGAAATACGGGTCGCCGCAAGCGCGGTGGTTAAAACATATCCATTTACATATATTTTCAGAATATATTCGTCTTTAGAATATAAAACTTGCAGTGTAGGAAAATCGGTCAGAAATTTTGAGAGGCAGTAACACCAATATTTGGATAGCGATTTAGTGCTTTTAGCTTACATATTTGACTGGGAGAAAATAGGATTATATTCCTATTTCGCCTTGGGTATAAGAGTCAATTTAACATGAAGTTATATGGAACTAACAAACTCTTGCACAAGGCGTGTCGTCGCTGGTGAATTTATTTGACATTTTCAATTTACATGTACCGTCCGTTGATTTGAAATTAAATCTGATTAATAGGATATTACTTAGTATTTTGTTTATTATGTTGGACGAGGGTTCAACCATCGGTCAATTCACTAGCCCAACTATTGCCGCACTAGTAGATAACCCTATTGTTTGGATATAATCAGCTTGAGTTCCTTCAGTAGAATAGTGTGCATCGAATTAAGGCATAAGAAGGAGTTAATATCGATTTAGATAATTATATGATCATTTTCAATACTGATGGTACATTAACGTGATAAATTAAAAAAAAACACCAAAGGTCTACCTACAATAGTGATAACATGAACAAATTTAAATGATGGTGTAATGTGACCTCTAAAAATTAATTAATTTTTATTTATTTATTTAAAAACTTATTTTTCCAATGTTGGTCAGAACTGGACCTCCCAGTATAAATACGTTTAATTTTTTTCATAGTAAAATTATAGACTCTATTCTGACTTTTGTAAAAGGCGTATTTTTATTTTCCACGAGCTCGTTTCACTCGCCAGAAGTGTACGGATGCGTTTCTATCCCGAGGACTTACCTCATTATGAAGTACCTCTTTCAAAAGTAATTATTCATGCATTTTACCTTTCAAAGAGTGTGGCTTCTTCTGAATTTGAGGTCAATTGTAGGTGGATACATGTCAATTTCTGACGTCGTTTTGACCTATTCTCTGAGGATTGTAGGAAATCCTCAAAGTTATTTTCTTTTCATGGCATAAAAGTCGAACATAACTATATAGAATACATCATACACGTAGGGAATTATAATCGTTTATCCACATGTACTCCTTTTCCTTTACCATTTTCTTTTCCATATACGTCTTTCCTAGGTATACCCTGAAAAAACGAAACCTTTAAGGCTAGGCATATGGACTTCAAGCCACACTTCGAAGGTCTTTTCCTTTAATTTTTGTTCTATATCATCTAAAATGACATCACACCTTTATTTTCACAATGAGGTAGGCCTGTAGGCAGGAGGTAGAAGACTATAATATTCACTCTCATATTTCACCAGTTATAATATACGATCCTTGATGAAATAGGGGATGAGCATATTGAAAAACGTCTTAGAAAATATACACGACATATATTATGAATATATTCGTATCATATTTACGTGGATGTAACACAACGAAACGTACTGAATATTTGGGATGTGATGTGTTGTCAGTTCGGATGCCAGCTGAGTAATTGGAAGTGGCGACGATAGCGACATGCTCGCGGTATAATATTTTTACAATGTTCGCAGTCACGTTCCGTGAATCTTGTTCAATTTGACGTACACTGAAATGATTTTATTAAATCTAAGACGCAGCTCCACACCCAGGAGCAATTTACTAACATGTAAAATTTGTATGTTACAATAAGGACCGCTTTGGGATGCTCCAGGGAACAGTGCTGGGGCAAATTTTTTTCATTATGCGTTTAATGTAGGTTCTAGGATTTTCTTAAAGCCTGTCTTCGTTTTTCAGGTAAGTAAATCTTCAAGTACGTCTTATTCCTTCCAGCTCTGTTTTGCTGTATATTCGCTGTTCAGTAAGTATTTTATTTTTTATTAAGTCGAGTCCCTTCAGAACTGAATAAATTCCCCAAAATGGCACAATTACATAACGAATATTCTCTTTTTATGACTTAAGGGTTCACTTAAACTTCCCAGGATTTCTCTTCATCGTGACTTTCATGGAGCTTTTCATTATTTAATAGCTACTTAATGTCGCTGCGAGGAATCGCCATAAAACCGTCTGACTCATGAATGAAAGTTGAATTCTCTGTATGTGAGCTTTAGAGACTGTTAATCCTGTCTGAAGATATACGAATTACTTAACCTTATATAAAAGCTGTACAAGTTACCTAAAAATTCTATTTTCAAATTCAATTCCCAAATCTAATTATTCTTCCTATTATTTAAGATACACACGACCGGACACGAACCCAGTGGAACTAAATAATTTTGCTCCGTACATCTGTACATATTTAAAAGGGTTTCAAATTAAAACTATCTACCAAATGTAGACTTTTGGGAGCACTCAAACAAGAATTGTTGAAAGAGAAAATAGAGTTCAATCCCTAGAGTCCGTCAGCTAACAGTCGATTTATATATTTTCATGTAGTTTTCAATTCTAAGGTCTAGAATTATGTGTACCTACCGACAGACTTGCTACAGTCAAATAACTTAGGCCCAATTGACGATGTTCTTTTAAAGCAAAGAGTGGAAAAAAAGACCATCAAATAATTCTTCAACGTATTGATTTAAAAACAAATATCAACTATGAATTATAGCAATAATTACATAATCTAAAGATAATATTGGTATTCCGCGCATAGGGAGTGCATTATGTCATATACCTACATACAATATGTTCCACCCTTCTACGAACAAAGGACACATGTGCATCCCATCAATTATAAAAGGAAACACCAATATAGGTAGAATTATCAATACAAGTACATGTTTCGCTCCGAAACGCCATGAAGTTATAAATAATATATTTATTATTTTGTGTGAAAATACAATTTCTTAGTGGAAAGAATATTTTTTCTTTAACTTTATTTAGTTTCTTCTTCTTTTTCATATTTCATCTCAATTATTTTCATGGCAAATGAAGTATGGAAAATTGTTAATTTTAAAAATTGTTTTAATGAGGATGACACGGTTCTAAATAATATTTTCGAAAAACCGTTGTCTTATATTTCTAAAGGCTAAATATATAAAACAAACTTCTAAATATACATATAAAACATATTTTAATCTGTAGATATGGCGGTAGCATGCGATATTGATTCAATTGGAGAATATTTTGTTTTATTTGTTTGAAGTGGACTGAAATCAGGAGAGAACCTATATTGTAATTCCACATCAAATCTTTCGAGAGTTATCTTCTGGAACTTCTCGAAGCTCTAAAGTAACTAATCCTTATTATGTGGAAGTTATTGTTGTGGATTGTAATTGGGAAGTGAACTTCCACTCTTTAGTGGTAATAGGGTAGTAGTATAAATAGAATTTTCTTGACACCCTTGATCCGAAGCACCCGAAATAGACGCCTTCGATCAAAATGTGTGTAGAGTTTTGCTCGCAACAGGATACACGTGTAACAGACGAACGTGAACATAAAGAGATCTGTATGTACATGTGTGATAGCGTTTATTTCGTTATCATTTTGTAAGCAGAACAACTTTTTGTATGTCTGATATACTTTTGCTATTTATGTGTAAAATTTGGATAGATAACCTTCTTCGAGCCCGACCACAGGTATGACAATATCCTATTATTAAAATTTTCCAGCCGCATGTATTCATCCATTCATTAAAGAAATGGGGTGTAATGTAGGCTATATGTTTTCAACAATATATCATTCACAATCAGATGTATTTGTCTCTATTGAACAACAGCGTGGGCGTTTTCATTTGCGGCCCATTTGCATAGCCCCTTCTGCAGTTGATGTTATTTATACCGACATAAACCGATCAACCGCAGGTTGCTGGTGTACCGATATATTGCATTTATCAAATCCTGCAGTACTTGAATCTGTTAACGTATTTAGATAGTGTGTTAGAATAATGTTCAGTTCATCTACTACGTACTAAACACTAACTTTGAGTTGTGGAATGCAAAAGTTATATTTGTACGTTAACCACGAGGATATGGTATTTATTGTTATTTCATCATCAACCACTTATCACTCTACAATTGGGTTAGAATCTTCTGTAAGAAGGGTTGAGGAGTAGTCTCTTCGAACTGAGAAAAGATCCGTGGCAAATAATGGAACAATTGAATCGATAAATTCAATGAAGCCATCAATCTCATTACCACATTCACAAAAATATTTGCCAACAATATTGTCTTCTAATAAATTGACGCTGACCACTAAATCAATCTTTCCTTTCCACTCTTATCACCAAAACTACCGGGTTCATTATTTACTACATTATTACTGCGCCGAGTCCTGTAATTAAGTTGAGTTCGTAATTAATGGCGGTGGGAATGAACGGTCCTATACTTCTATCTATTCCGTAGATTTAAAATTATCTACTGGTCCCTTCCAATTTTGTCATGCTGGCGCAAAGTTAAATAAAGCAATTTCAATTCAAGCCATGCCGTAAACGTCTCGTATTTTTATAAAAATCTTATGTTTTTTTCAACAGTGCCTATTGGTTAAGTTTCGTGAACTTCCTAGAGTTAGCTGTATTTTTTCATTTAAGTTTTCTCTTGCTCTTGAAGTAATGTCTAACTTTAAATGTTTACGCTACTTTCACGTCTAGCTCACACCTTAAAATCTTTTTGAATTTGTAATTTGATATTGTTGGAGGCTTGTTAGTTTCTTTAAAAATACATATCTATAAGTATGGTTCACCCACGCGAATACTTGGTAGGTACATTTCTTTTTCCTCTTCATAGAACTACCTCCAACTCTGTCATCAGGTTATTCCATTATTATATGAATATAATAGATATTTACTTATCATGTCTTTTTAATATCTGTTTTTAAATCCTTATCACTTGGTTATGTAAGGAAAATGCTCGCTGCTACCGCCTATTGGACAGCGTATTGTGTACAATATTTCTCTTTTTATTCTGACGTATTATAACGTGTAATATATTATTATTGCGTTCGTGTTAATATACTGAAGTAACTATGAAAACTGTAAGTGCCATGTTTTATATAGTGATGTGCAATATACCCAATCGTTACTTAAATTATTTTCAAAATGAATTAAATTATTTCAGAGAACACCAAAGATGAACAAAAGATAAAAACATACATTGAGGCAACATATAAGTTACCTACATCAAAACGTTGTAACTAATAATAGTTTGCAGATACCTACTATGAGAGCAGTAACTTTAAATTTAATAAAGAATTATGCGCTATGTGTTTGCATTTTAAACAGAATACGAAGATTATTCATAGAGGAACGTGCCTTGGAAAGCGGTTCTGTCGCTGTATCGACGTGCCACTTGCACGGGATCCACGTTTGGTATATTATATGATAATATTTTGATTCCGCGTTACGGAAATCGTATCAGCATCTTATAAATAATCCAACTCGAATGTACTCGGATCATTCAATTCGTCAGTATGTATCTATGTATGTATGTTCGAATGTTTCCTTCATTATGGAGATTGTTTCATTTTACATAGTATCGTATTTTGATCAGACAAGAAACATTTTGAAATAGTTGAAAATATGTGATGTGATATGTATTATTATATGTAGTATATTTAATGATAGGAGGTCCAAGAAAGTTGTTAATAGGATAAAGCTAGAAAAGAAAAAAAGTAGGAATATTTACGAACGTGTCCGTCCGTGAGCAAAACAAGTGGTTCCTGTTGTAATTATCATGTACATATTATCTCTCACTAAGTTGTGTCTGAAGCCGGAAAGCCTATTGGCCGGAACGGCGGTTGAGAGGAAGCTGCTAGCCACAAATGAAGCGAAACCGAATGCAGTATTAAGCTTTTACGGATGACAAAAATGTAATACAGATACCTAGATACACAACAGGGTCGCTGATGAGCAATAAAAAGGGGAACGTTTCAGGTTCCTCATTTCGATCATTTCACAATGTACTTTTCACTATCCGTCCGGCCCCGCATGATCTATTAGCAACATTGATTGGTTAATAATTTCACAATGATAGACTAAAAGAAACTTTCCCATCGATCTCATCATCAAGGCATCAAACTTTTGTGTACAATATTCGGGATATGTACGGAGTGTACCGCTTTGAAGTAGCAAGAGCCACTTCGAACCAGATCGGATGAAGTGATGACGGCGAGCTTTTGAATCTGTTTTTTTTCAATGCACACACGTACTGGGAAGAGTTTTGATTGAATTAATCGACTCTGTTCGCAGATTGGTTTACAAATTTAAATGTTTTATTCGGATTATCAATTTGTTATCTCTTCTCTGTTTTGAACATTGACGATTCGCAAACTACACTATCGAAATGAATCGTTGACACTTTTCCGATGGCAATATCGAGAACACTTCTCTATAAACGTGTGGTTTGATTTATTGTTTTGAAATGTTTAATTCTTTCAGATCCAATAACAAAGTCAATTCTAAATTATTTTTAATATTATATCGCTCTGTTAAATTGCTCATAGGGTAGGAATAGAGTATCTAATCCCAAATGTATCTTTCGTCTAAGACTTCACACTTTAATAATGACATGATAATTCAATAAATTAAAAAAATTAATCAGATGTATTATTAATATTTAATTATATTGATACAGTGGTCATAGCTTTGCAGGTGAATTTCTGTCTTTTCAATTTTATCTTTTCCTGTTTTAAACGGCATGATTAATTTAATTAAGATAATGGGTAGCTTTTACGTATTATACTTTTTCAAAAATGTGCATAGTGTAGAACTTAGATACATAATAAGGGAACAGTTTAATTATTTTAATGGAATAGGTTTTACTGTAGAGTTTTAAAGTCGGCACAGACGAGCTATAATATATGTTAATATACTGTGATATAACACACGTTATAGCAAACTGCCATAGAGCGTAGCTATGCTATGCCATAATATATCTTTGCGGTTATTACTGCGCAATATATGTCTTGTAACACAGAGATTTGTCTTCCTATATCTTATCATATATTTTGACGACAAAGAAAATATTTTAGCTATGTAAATGCGTGGTCACCAGAGCGTTAATATAGAAAATATATTGTAATATTATATGTCTTGTTATAATACGAGTAAAAAAAAAATAGTAATAATCGACCCATTTATCATTCTACTGTTGGAATATGGGTTTCCTCTAACATCGAGAGGGTTAAGGCCATAGTCTGCGACGCTGGTCAAGTGCGGGTTGGCAAACTTCACACACCTTAGAATTGTTTTTTTTTGTTATGAATTCTAACATGTGCAAGTTTCCTCACGATGTTTTCCTTCACCGTAAAAATACTTAATAAATAAAAAAATACGAGTAAATACTTATACATTATAGCTCCCTCTGTGACGACCTTTACAGTGTTGTGTTTAAAAAACTGGAGCGAAAAATTCTGTATTACAATAAAGACCTGCCTTACATTCGAGAGATTTTAATACCTGAGCGTAATGAAGGTTGGTTCCTTACGTTATTTCGGGACACGTTCGACACGAGGCTTTATTAAAATTCTTTTTGCGACACAACTCTCGTATTATTGTCGGTAGGTTCAGTTTCATTTAAATGTCTATTTTTTGCGGATATTCATATTATCCTGGTTTTGGTTTGATCTTATTTGAGCATATATGAGATGTATTCGTTTATCTGCTATATATTCCCAATGTTGAAGTTAAAGGCATACTTTATCTATTAATGGTTGGTTGAATAACATAACATTAAGTTTGAATTAGTGGGTGTATGGCAATAGGTTCGCCAATGGTCATGTGATGTAACTAGAGAAATATCTGAGTAATAAACATACTCCACTGCCCACTTCAAGGAAGTAACATCCAAAGCAACATTTTTTAACATAAAGCTAACTTCGTATATTTATTTATTTATTTAATTCTTTATTGTTGTTAACAAAGGGCGGACTTAATGCCAATTGGCATTTAGAATATCAGTATCTGAAAGTGTTGGACCAAATCATCAAATCGATGGTCGTGTTTGTTTTACTCGAATCAGCTCAGCGTGACCACCAAATTGAACTAGTAAGCCAAATCATTTTTGACTGTATTCCCATGACAGAAGGTACATTTTGCTATTGCTCAACTCGAACGTTTGGTGCCCTATAATTAAGTGTTCCTTCTAATTACTGGCTGGGAGTGAGTGAACGAGTGAACGAACGAATCCTAAACACTATTACCCTTTGTACAGATGTTTTTAATTATTTCTGTAGCCTGGCTCCAATAAAAAAACCTTTCAGACCATCCTTTGACAAGATTCTTTAGTCGTATTTCACTGTATTATCGATTTATATTTCAGACACAATCTTTTAAAACATCTATGTGCTTCTGTTAAAAAATCAAAATGATTCCGCTCCTTGTTATTTTGGTTAATTTAAAAGATATGTTTTTTCACAGAGTTCTATTTACTTTCATTAATAATATTTTGGTATACAAACTATAAACAAATCTAAAGGCATCCTTAAATGTCTTGATCATGTGTCTTTTATTGAGGTTCCTCAAGGCACGTAGGTATATCTATTGGTCACAAATTCTTACGTATATATATACATAATAAATATATATATTTTTTCGTAAATTTGTGTATCTATACTAATAATAAATATACTACGATTTATCAGTTTTATTTCTTATGTATTTTGGGTAAGGCTCTAAAAACATTCAAAGAGAAACGTGCTCAGGCAACTGAAGCCAAAAGTGTCCTTAATAAAATCGTGTCCGCGTATAGTCCGTGTTTCATGTTACTTCTCATAGAGATTTACAAAATAAATATTTATGAGCATAAGCGAATTATAGACTCATAATCGTTTATGCCTAGTTATTTGGGAGTTATTAATTTTTGGTTTATAGATTTTATGCTTTACAACGAATGGAATCGACTTGATATATTCTATATTCAAAACGGCATGTGTACCGCCTATTGTTCTCAGCCAAGTTTCAGTATCTCTTATGTGGTATGCAGTAAGGGGTTTTTGTATAGTATTTTATAACTATTTGTCGATAGATGATAGCCGTGGCTAAGATTGAACAATGAATAAAACATTATTAGTCTCTTTTAATATAGCATCGCGGGCACGCCTTTCGCTCCGTCGACACCAACTTTAACAATGTTCTCGTCGAAGTTATCGCCGTCAGCTCCTTCGGGAGCAATAAAATTTAAAGTTACGAGTTTCCTGGGCGTTAAACTTTAGAAAATTTCAACTTGCGCGACAAGCCTTCGACGCTGAAATTTCACTGTCAACAAAATATCTTCCGTATAATTAAAAGTTGTATATATCATATCTTTACCACATATTGTATTCAGGGTATATTTGGCTAGTTCTCTTTTGAATTGTAATTTTAATCATCACACGGCCGTTTTATATAAGTTTGATTTCATTGTTTCTTGGAAATTGCCCATAAAATGTTTACTAACACGGCCAATACAAGTATTTTGATATAATACAAACTTCATTTAATGCAATTATTTTCTATAGGTAATACAGTAATTCTAAACGTATATTATTATATTCAGACATACCCAATATTATTGTTCTGACACTTGCTGAGACCTTCTATGAATTAGATTTTTGAGGAGTTTCTTAAGACCCATTCTATTTTCTATAAGACTAATTCCCACAGAATTGCAGTTTTTATATAGACTGTAACTTATAGATAGTTTTTAATTTTTCTCTTCAAGAAACTAAACAGAAATGTGTCGGTAAGCAATTATGTAACGGATAAATAAAGCCCCAGTTGGCAATAAAGACAGATTTCTAAAAGAAGATAAGAAAAGCGACGTACTGAGACGGAAACAATTTTGTCGAATAGTTGATCGTTTTTTACAAATCAACTCTTTGAACTGCCCGAGCGAGACTTTCGACTGGAATCCAATAACATTTGTGACACTTTAAAAATTCGAAACTCCTATATAATTTTAATGCTTAATTTCAATGGAACACACGAGTTTTATGGTTGAGGAGATGTTTTAATGTAAAAGATTATGAATGGAAGGGAAACTTGCTTAGATTTTCACGTTAAGATAACGAAATTGAATTGAAGCTTTGATTAAAAATAATAAATAACTTGAAATTGGGTTTAATTTATTAATTAATCATATTTATCGTTCCTTTTTATTATTTATTAACTGTACATTTCATTTGTGTGATATTTAATTGAGTTTGTTATACGAGTATACGATATTTATTAATTTATCATTGATGAATTTTATTGATGGATATATATTGCCTGTTATATCATTTGTGACTTTCAAAATATTAATTATTATTATTATGTATATGTTCACTCTAGGTTCCTTACGGGGTAAGCAGAGTGGAAATAATATTAACTTAATAGGGCCTCATCATCATTATTGTCAGCCTCCTGCCGTCCACTACTGGACGTCATCACCTTTATCATTATCAGCCTCTTGCCGTCTACTGCTAGACATACGCCTCTCCAATAGCACGCCACTGACCTCGATCTTCAGCTGCTCGAATCCAACCACTATGCTTATGTTGTTACTCCACCTAGCTGGGGGGCGTCCTATTCTACGTTTGTCAATAGAACTAATACATATGAATTTCACGTTATCTGCTCAATCAGTTATTATCCCGGCAGAGTTTTATAACACATTTTTCTACATACAAAGGTACTTGTATCGAATACGAATACGAATTATTGCTTATACCTATATATTACTTCGAATACGCTTTATTGCTTATTGCGCTACGTATCTATAGTTATAGGTTGACTTAAGTATTGACGGACACGGTGGTGAATTTGAATGTTTTTTATTATAGCGTTTTTTTTAATAGAACGTTATAGAAGCTTTTCTTTATTTGTCTGATTCCTAAACCTTTTACAATTCTTCTTTAATGGTCTATTTGATTTAAATATATGCTAACCAAACAGAATTCGTGCGCCCTAAAGCGAGTAACACGTCCTCTTTCTTTTCAATATTTTCTTTAAGAACATTATGCGACAGAGATGTAGGTATATCGCAAAACTGGTAAATCCTTTTACAGGTGATAGAACCTTTTGTTCAGTCCCCGGCTCTGGAAGCCTTACCGTAAATCCTATAACTGGTGTCAAGCGGAAATGCTAACATTGTCTTTCTAATCTCTCTAATCTAATCTAATCTGTGTTTCTAATCTTTTAACTATTTAAAGCATTAAGCTTTGCTTTTATATCGGGTGTTGATGACATATGTATGTGTGTGTGCAAGGCCAATAAATATAAGATGGCATTGCCAATCTCCTATCAAATACGTGATTTTATTAGATATGTATCAGCTTTACTTAAGTATGGTTTCTCGAGGTACCCTGAAATCACACGTGGATTAAATCCGGGGCAGATGTTGATGGTGTTTGTATATATTTGATATATGTAGATACAAAAGGATAAAACACCACATAAAATTTTAAAAATAATAATCACCTTAGATTTTCTTATGACTGACTTGTAGCTCAGCTTCCAAAATATTAAGAATATAATATATGTATATGTTTACATGCATTCATATTGATAATATTTTTTGATAAGTTTACAAAAATTAGAAATCATTTTCTGTTTCTTTTTTCTTCTGAGATTTTCGTAATTATGAATTATTCTCTTTCAGCGAGCGTATTATGTAAATGATAAAATTTTATGTACCCGAAGTATCACGAGGGACTGGCGGAAAAATATTATTTCAATAACTCTCCGATTGTAAATTTTCTGCCTTAAATAAACACGATGAAAGATAATTTTTGTCACGTCCGGCAAAAAAGGTTTAGAGCAAAAAATATTTTGAGCGAGATAGAGTCAAATTTATTTTTGTTGCAGAACAAGAAATGACCGGTACGTCATTTCAGTGTCCGGCACGTCATCAGATCTGGGATCTGATTTTTATGTATAGGTACCTTGGAGTCATTGAAACTTGCTGGAAAGATTCGATGCACGCGATCAAAAGTTATACAAAGTAACAAAGAATGATAATTCATTGTGGTTTATATTAATTTATCAAACCAACTATTAAACTATATTTCAACATTAAATAATTACTTTTATAACGTAAAGCGTTATCGAGTGACTGTATTGTAACAGTGAGTCTATTGTATATATTTAGGAGTCTAATTTTGTTTCCTGTTAAATATGTTTTAAAGACTATTGTGTCCTTCATGAGAAAACAAAATTAATAACTGCTAATGAGTATAGATCCTTTCCTTCGACTTTTATCTCTTAGTCTTCCACTACTGAACTAATGGATGCGTAAAGTATTATTTTTTCTGTTTTTGATTTAATACCTTTTCTTCTCATTTATTAAGACGTGGAATGGATAGTTTTGAATTGGGAATGAGAATACGTTGGTAGGGCGGGTCATACAAATTGTGTATGTCGGAAGCGTGGACTGCTGGCTTGCAAGGCTTCGACACATTGCACTTAAATTATTTGAAGTGTGAACTCAATAATAAGTTTTATTCGTTATTCACAACGCTTGTAACTATAATATCAAAAATAAATATTCAAATGAGGACATAACATGGAAGAATAGAACATAACATCGTTCCCGTGGTTCCTCGAATGGTGAGGATGAGATGTGTATACTCCCCACGTTTCGCCAGTTATACTTCCGATGAAATAGGGGATGAGCTTATTGCCAAAGTGCTTTAGTTTGAAGGTAAAACACTTGTACTTTTAACATTATCTGTTACCCAGCCACTGCGCACATATATTACATGTTGTATCCCAAATTTTAATATTTCCTCATAATGACGGTTTTATTACGTCGCGGGACCGAATTGCGATGTTGTATTAAAATTCTTTGTGCGCGAGAAACGCCTTGGATTATATATTGGGGTCAATATTTTGTGGGCTTCGCCTTTCTTCTTACATATTTCTGTGTCACATAAGCGGTATACAAGGGCGCTTATTAGGAGAGGCTTATGTCCAGCAGCGGACAGAAATAGACAGATGGTGTGATGTGATTAGCAGTTCGCTGCAACCCATTCGGAGTCCTATTGGTGAGTGAATCTCAGAACCGACGAGGGGGCTATGATCATGTATCATGCTGTTGAAATCTAATTGATGACCGTACAATTTCTGGCTATCGTTGATGAAACCTTTCTCGAACATTCTAAAATATACATATAGGTACATACATATGCGTCTCCGCCCAGCCATCCCAATTACCAATCGGACAATGTCCCATATTAATTCCTGCTTTGATATTTAACAACATGTTACTGACATTTAGCTTTCCAAAGTTGGAGATCTCGCTCATATATAGGTACATACATACTTATTTATATATCGACCATATAAGTAGATCGCACCTAATATTTATACGAGGGAGTACCCAAAGACTACTATTTATAATAATCCTTTTCTTCTATTTTTAGCTACACGTGACGGCACAGATTTGTTGTCTTTTATCCTGGTATATATTATATATGTACATATAGCATATACATTCATACAAGATCACACATAGACACACAGATATCATCATTTCATTCCAATTTTATAGTTTAAGTGCAAACATCATTACTTGTAGGTAACCCCTTTTTCAGTTACAGATTTGTTGGAAGATCTTGATCAAATGTTGTCTATATTTCTCCGTGTGTACAAGAATAATTAAATGCGAACTAAAACGGTTCTGTATCGGCAAGACCTATTTTCTTGTTTGTGAGCTAGAAACAAACTGCTGTAATAAAAAGGGGGTAGGTAAATACAAATAGCGCAATTTAACTTTCGTTGGAAAGCGAGTGGTTCGGTATACAAATTACTGAGACGTGACTCCGCGGCACGATCGATCCGATGAATGGAGCCGTGAGGAGAATACTTTCTATAATAAAACTATAAAACGCGGCAGTCATTTGTTCAAGTCGACTCACGGAACCTATACCTCTTTGGGTATTATAGAAGATGTATCGTAAAGGCAATCGAATGATTTCCAGGACGCATAGTACGTCAGCATCACTGGCATACTAGATTTGGACATTTCCAGTACAAAGATTAAAAAGAAAGAAAATAAAGTAGTAACCTGGCTCTGACATAACACTACTATCTTTCCAATTCCATGTTTCGATACAGTAAATTAAATTCCGAATAGTCTATATGAGCGATATTGTACGTATAATTTAAAATAATTATTCTAAATGAGTCATGCAAATGCATATTCCGAATCTCCGATATAATAACTGAATAACATCGTTAAAACCATACAACCAATGCTCTATATTGGCCCTATAAATAACGACAAACATTGCACTGCTCATTTGAAAGTCCAAGTCCATTGTTCGATTCGATATAGGCTAACATTGAACACGTTCCGAGCGCCATAATGAATTTAAATGAGCTCTAAAATCACAAAATCACGCCTAAATAGGTTTATGGTTCTAATATGACAAAGGGAGGGGATGCCCCGACACGCGCGCAGCCGGCGGGGAAATTAAATGTCAATTTGGCGACAGGAAAATTCGCGTAGTGCACAATACAAGAGATGAGAGAGTAATTATTTGTATGTGATAATTATATATATAGCTCGTATGTAGTCAGTACCTACAGGTTAGTAAATGAAATTTAATCTTAGAAAATACATTAGTAATTAATACTTTTGTTCCGACTATGGTCAGCGTCGGTCTTAACCATTCTTAACATATTATAAGAGGAACCCGTGAACATGAATGATGAAAAGGTTGATGATGATTTGATTCATCATCATCATCAACATCATCATCGGTCTATCTCAGTCCACTGCTGGACATGGGCGTCCCCCAATGAGCCCCATTTGTTTAACCCATGATAATCAAACAATTCATTTATATCATCAGAATACTACAATGCAAGTGACCAGAAAAATCGCTGTGTTTTGTGCCATGCACCGAACGCTTACATTCGCAGAACACATATTACCCGACTTTACGTTTCGACTCGAAGTTTACGTTTACGTCAACGTTGTCGCTCTTTATACATATAATAAGCTTACGAACGCCCTTGTTCCCGCGGGTGACGTGTTGTCACGGGATTTCAGTAACAAATAAAATATCAGCTCTACACATATCACGTATTTTAGGGATGTGCAGAAAATAATTCATTCATTCATTTATTCAATTATTCATTCATTTACATTATGATATATAATTGTATGTATAATTTGAAAAAGAATTTGATGGCACCTTCAAAATTAAGCTCAGCTCACGATAAATTAACAATTATTACTTATTACTCTTTCAAAAATTGTATATAGTTTATTCACTCTACCTACTATTTCAAGCTTTCTCAAGCGCGAATACGTTTATATCTAAATAAGCACAATTCACCTGTAAAGTGCCTATCAAGACCCTTTTGAGATTCAATTGAGTGAAACTCCCGTTCATCACGAAGGTACTCGTGTCAAATCAAATCTAAATTTAGATATACATACATACGTTACAACCCTTTTCGTAATGAAGATCATAAAACGCAAAACGCCGCCAGTTTGATAGAAATAAAAAAATCGAGACGGTTACTTAACGCGACACATTGAGTTTCATCATACCAAAATATCACCCTTCGCAGTTATGCTGTTTTTTATCAGTAGAATTTTCGAGTAAATCACCTAACCTAAGCACACCCACTCGATAAGTCGACACAGAATATCACGACACGAAAATAATCATACCTATCGTATATTTGTTATCTGTAGAACTTTCGAGACCTCCACATAAGTAATACACTGACACGATAACCTGACACGTTGAATATCATCACACAAAATAATATTCTTCGTTTTTGTAATATATTTATTATGTATAGAATTTTCGAGAACGTCACATAGTCACTCATGTACACTCACAAACTGGGCTTTATATGGGTTGATTCTTATAGATTTTGACTCCTTCTCATGTGAGATCATACATAAATTTGCCTTTTTTTCTATGAATAAATGACATTAATGTAAGGAAGCAGGTAAATGAGAAAATAGAGACCGATTGAAATTATTATTCACAAGCAAAATTCCAATAACATCGAAAATGATTATTTTCGATGTTATTGGAATATCACTCGGTTGATCAAAAAATCATCATCCTATTCAGTAACTACGTGACTCTGAATACTACAGTAGGGATTGTAGGTTCGATTCCCACTCAAAAATATTTGTGTAATGAGCACTAGCGTTAATTCTATGTTAGGATGTAAAGTTTTTTATCTATACCCGTGTCAGCGATTCCTCGAATACGGCTGTAACGATTGTCTTGTAAATTACACATTGAAAACTTACAAGTTCGGCTTCGATTTGTAAATGGTACACGGATCATATATTATTTATACGATAATTTAGTTCACTCAACTGTATTTTTAGCGTTATCCCATAAGTCATTCATAATAAAGTCCCATACGGATGTGGCTAAGTAAGTGAATATAACGAAACGCCCTCAAGGTACTCTCGCCCGCTGAGAGTTGCGAACACAAGGACGTGCACTTGTTTCCGTTTTTCCACATAACGCAGTGCTTTTTGTAAAACAAATACGGAAAAAAATCTCTATCCTTATACTACTGGTAGAAATGTTGTCTTAATTCTTAGTATAGATGTTATATCTGAATTTTTTTTTATTTAACCTTTATCATTCAGCTCTTGGAACACGGCTCTCTTCTTAGAATGAGAAAGTTAAGACCATAATCTGTTATCGGATGAGTACTGTAATAAGTTGTTAGTTTTCTAAAAGAGCAGCGCTTTATTTACTTAGTTGATATGGAAATCAAATTTTTCTAATCTGTGACAGTAGGCTGTAGCTGCTATATTTTAATATAGTTAAAGAACTAGTAAATAGTATCTAAATAGGATATCTACTACCAATGAATGAACGAATGAATACATTTATACGCATAACCGCATATGAAGTACTAGTGAAAATAAAATGAATCCCATATTACCAGCGCTGGAATCAAGTTATAACATTATGTAGAGTCTAGCACTGCGTGTTGTACAAATAAAAATATTCATTTCTTTCGTTCGTTTTCATTCCGTTCATTCGTTCACGGGATTCATAACGCCTTACAATTTGTAAAGCATCCGCGAGCACCTTTCATCGGATCGTCATGGGGCAACACAATAAGCGAAGTGGAGGATGATACTTAACACAAGTGGAGGGGCGGCCTCCCCTTTGCCGGTTATCTTGTTTGTTGGAGTTGTCCCGTTCTACACGCGTCTCTACATGTCGCTGTTACGCGACACGAGGGAGTCAGACACGTAATGTAGTGAACTGCAAATGTTATGTACCTATCTATGATGTTTTTAATATATTATGTATTTAGTTTATCATTTGTGTCCACTGGACTATTTTTGTCTAAAATCGGGATAACCATTTCCAGAATAGACTTTGACGAAGCCTATGTCCAACAGTGGACTTAGATAGGCTGGTGAGGCAAGAAATCATATTATCAGACATCGGAAAAGTATTTATGAACACCATTTTAGTGCGGGGTAGTTCAATTTTCCCTACCTATCGCTCTATTACGGTAAATTACGGGTCCCGGAATTTATTTTATGTCCGTAAACGAATTATCCTGGAAGTTTTGGAATTTTGGGTCGCCTATCGTTCTGAGGGATGGTATGACAGATCTTATGGTATCGACTGATCTAGATATAGGAACAAGTAAATAAATAGTAATAAGAGGGTGCTTTTTCGTGTCATAGAAGAAATTTATGTAGGCGTACATAAAGGTACGAGTAGGTTGTATTGTACGAGGCTTAACAAAATGTTCGTAACGTAACGTACCTACAGCTGTTGATGTACACAAGATTAACACAAGATCGACTACATATGAGTATATGTTTGTAACAAAGTCAGATATAGACTAGTGTTTAATGTTAGTGTAGACTAGTGTTTAGTGTTTAATTTCAGACTTCAATTCTGGGGTTATAGTTCCAAACATACTACTCTTACTTCACAAGCATACGAGTATATACATAGTTTTACATTACTTGTCACTCGTTATAATGTCGAAAGGATACATCAGTAGGAAAAGCCTAGAAATTCCCCACAATGAACTTTGAAGTATATTGTAGTTTGTGGGTTCTGTTTTCATAAATGAATTAAATAAATTGTATTAATCGATGAGCATGCAATCAACGGTTTCTAAAATTCCATCACTCCCCTGTCCGGTGTTATTGAGTAATAAATAATGTATTATTCGATGTGTAGGGAAATGCGCTAGTGGTAAATATGTTGCCCACAGGCCGCGGATAGCAATCAGGATTTGATTAATTATTTCCACTATACATATTTACGTTGGGATTTAGAGCGACACGCGCGGTACACACTATAATTTGTACAAATATATGTATATTATTTTATTGCTATCATTCTGCTTTACCGCAGCTTCAATAAATAAGTTATTATATTTTTTATTTAAAATTGATTTTTCTTGCCCGTTGGAACTGTGTGACTGTGACTGCTGAATTGCTGTCGAGTACTCTATTTCCACTTAGAATAAACATTTTTGCAAAAGGATGAGTGATTGAAATGGGAAATTCTATCCAAAATAGGCACGAGATAGTCGAAAACTCGAAACTCGCACAATCGACCTAATGAAACGAAAGGGCTCAAAATGAATCCGTGAGGAAATTATATATTGAGACTCTTTACCCTTCCGTCAGCACCTGGGATACTCGATACCGAGTAAACAAAATAAAGGTAAACAAGATGAGGGTAAACAAAGCGAGCGTAATCGTGTATGTACATGCATATTGGATTTTGAACTGAAATGATTTCGGAACGAAGTTTGGGAGCGTATCCAAATTGTATATTTTTCGTTGACGATCATTTAAAAAGCACTACCTTTTTCTCAAAATATTTCTATTATTTAAAATTCTCGTTTGGTAATCGACCTCTAAAATATGATTATTAATATAGTTATGTGTCTTTTTAATATAGGTACCTCCTGTTCTTATTTATTTTGACCCCATTAAACCGCGGAATATAGTGCACGAAAATCTTTTCCTCAACGTTACCGACGCCCATTATACGCCTGTCTATTGAGCAACATAGAGTCAACATAATAAGGCCAAACACAATGAGGTAAGCAGAATAAGGTAAACAAAATGAGGGCAGCCATTTAAGATCTAATTATATTCTCTGTTCTGGAATAACTTTGGGAACAAATTATAAATTGTACATCATTACAAGTACAAGAGAAATGAACGTCAAATATGACAACAATTGATGTGATATTATTCACGAGTCACTGTGAGCTAAGATCAAGATTACGACTATCATACACAAATTTATGTGGTAGCAAATATTGTCGTAATCGATTTTGGATAACCGTTAATGGAATTTCACTTTTTTTATTTTTAGTGTCTGTAATTTATTAGTGTTTCAATACCAAATAACTATATGTATTTTCAACCGAAACTCACACACCTACTTTATGAAGTAAGATTAATCCGACAAAATCGGGTAAATAGAATAAGCATAAAAGAAGCGTATTCGTGTGAGGGCTGATTGGATTCCGCGCTGAAATTGTTTTGAAATGTTTATGGGAACTTCTATTGTATATTATGATTTCGAATAAAGTTATAACGGTTTTAAGAGTAAACATCATCTCTTCAGCTAAATATTCATTATGGTGGGCTTAAAAATATTTTTAAAGTGAAAATTATGACTTTTATCGTTACATTGAAATTTCTATGATGGATAACAGTGATGTTGTGTTAATGTTGGATATTGAATATTAATCAATACATTACATTGCACCTTTAAATGATTATCTTGTTTAGTAGGTATCTACATTTCTATTATTTCACTGTTGAATACGGGTCCGCCACGCTGGCCAAGCGAAGGTTGGCAGACTTCACACACACACACAAAAAATCATAGAACTAATGTTAAACCATCTTTTAATATAAATTAGTTTTAACTAGCGAATGGCATCAATATGCAAGCATTGAGTCCGACAATAATAATTACTATTAGGGTTACTTTACGACATTTTAAATAATAATAAGAAAATAATATCTAAATTTAATAGAACTGTAATATTGTAATTATTTTAAGCATTCAACTCTATCAGCGACAATTTGCAAGATCGTGTGCTGACGTCCCGATTTCGTCCGGATACACATAACGAAGTTACGGATAACTCTATATCCGGGCGTCGAAGCGCCGTCCGCCCTAACTCTGTTATATCCGGTCGTACCTATCATTGATAATTTTGTACGTGGTTACTGACTTAATTACTGCTGTATTCACTACATTTGTAATGTGTGCAATTGTGTCGATTGCAAATTTAACAATGTCGACTTTTGGTGTTGGATGATGTTTGTTTCAACTGAAAAAAATGCGATCATGGTTTTTAATGATTTAGTGTTATGTTCTTGAATTTTCACATCGAGCACTAAAGCTTTTATTTACAGCATATACATTTTAATGCTTACTGGTATGAGAAATTAGCACCCTAAGCGTGATGAACCTCGCAAGCAAAAAAACTTAATTGTACGCTAACAATTATCAAATAAAATACCTATATTAAAAGGTTTTCGGTTTCATAAAAAAAATCGATGAACTGTACTAGGTAGACATACAAAAATAACAGTGTAACTTGTATATGTGGTGTACCACATCGTAAATTTCCATAGCCTGTTCTGGAATTAATGGGGTGCGCGCGTTCCGGAATCGTCGATAACTTAATCACACGAACAAATCAGGGTAGTGGGACAATAATTTTCAAGACAGACATTTTTAAGATAATTCTTTAAGGAATTCCTGGGCTGTACACAAGCAGCTTCTCCGAGGGACGGACTATCAAAGCTTTTGTACGTCCAACGCATACTGAACAGTCAGAAAATTATTTACGCAGTTTGTCCAATCCTTTCACCACGATTTCCCTGCTTTTGTATCAAGTAACTCAATGATAGCTACTTTTCTGTCCTTCTCCGTCTATTTGCTTATTTCCGAAGTTTAATATTAAAAAAAACATGGTCTCTGGAAAAATTTTCTAGAGTATAAGGTGCAAAAGATTGCCTTATTGCTTGCTAACTAATAGTCTCTTCCAAGCGATTTGTTTATATCAGAGATAAAGAAAGAACGAGATGTGGCAAGAAGGCAAAATCATAATAATTTACTGTTTATAATATGTATAAATACAGACAGGAGCGAATTACTAGGAGAAAGACGAAAACGGAGAAGAGAAGGAAAGGAAAGAAAAGAAAATCTTGTTAACGCGTTCTTAAAAGGAAAGTATTATTAGAACATCTGATAGTCATAGGTGTAGAATCTTATTTTACATTACTATCTTATTCATGAAAAAACCTAACAGCAATATCATTCCAAAAAGCCTACAGTCATTCCAGCAGCAATAACCCATAAATATCTAGCACGTACGAGTACATCGGCGTTAAATGGAGCGTTGCGGAACCGCCAGTAACTTGATCATACGACCCGACGCGGCGTGAGGACATTCAATGAATGAACGGGAAGAGTGTAGACTGGGCGGGATTTCCAACTTTCCAGACAAACTCGATCGTCAGGAACCTTTAAAAGTTCTACTGATTCGGCATCTTGCTTTCCACGCGCTTTCCAAAACATTCCTTTGCATACGGTCAGTAGCATGGGCTATTATAAAATATTCTGTTCAGTTTTATCTGTTCATATATAAATGAAAATACATTACGAATCGAGTTTTAATTCGTAATTTTTGTATTACGCACTGCCAATTACTATGATAATTTCATTTATATACGCGGGAGAATATCACAAAAAACTAAGACTTGATATCTTAATTCCTAATATCCTTATTCTTCAATCCTAATTAATCCACGAATCGTAATAAACGAGTGCCTTAGCACAGTGTTATTTTCTCGGCTAGTATAAATGACTCCAACAACTCGTCATACATTTTCTTCGTGTATTTCTTTAGTAAATGGGGCGGGGGCGTTCCGGGACAACGATACTTGATCTTCACTAGTACAATGTAACGAACATCTGTAATCCTACGGGATAACTGCTGCTTTATTAGTTAGAATGATAAGTTTCCATAAAATTCATATAAAAGATTAGGTTATTAAGTTAATTGACACATTATTGCAGTGTTCGCTATTAGTTTTTATAAATATCCTTTTATCGATATTGATAACTTGATCACATTAAAATCTGAAACAAATAAGCTTAAGTATATCATTTTTGCAACACTTTGTTCCAACTATATCCCAATCTCATGGAGTCGTAAGCTAAGCTAAATCGGTTGCTCGCAGATCGGAGTATGGCGCAGCCTGGCTAGGCACGTCTAACTATCCTGGCCACTTACGAGCCGCAACGTAAGCGGTGCCAGAGACTGTGCTTTGATTCCCAAGCTGTGCCCAGCGTGGGGATTATGAAAACATTTTTCTCAGGACAGATGATAGTCCAGCTGTGGTCTTAGACAAGCTTATGATGATCATGTCCCGTGTGCTTATATCAACATAAATTGACGATACTAAACTAATATCCACATGCTTAAACGGTTACCCAGTCTCAGGTGGTTTATGTATTGCGGGTTTAGAAAAATGAATAGTCTCATGATAAATGTTGTTCCCGTGCCAGAGCAGAGAGTAAATGGAGCGTGGGCGTTCCGGAACAGACGATAACTAAAATTGTAGAAAACTGCATCAAAAATTTATCTCACGCGTTAAATGTTAATGTTAATATGAATAACATATCCATATCTTGGGACATCTTCACTCACGGTCATCAGATTTGAAAATAGGCGAGGTCTATGCTACTAGGTGACTAGAAATGTAGGTATTTACCCTGGCTGGGAATCGTATCGGCAAAACCCTATCTGAGTAATCAGGGTCACTAATCACTAGACCAATGAGTTAATAAAATATTTCTAAGAAGCCTTCGAACAGTTTTTTTTTATATTACCCAAAAACGAATTATAAAGTTCTAATAAGATTTCTGCGATTTCTCTTTCTACAAATATATCTTAAAAATATTTAACCTATGGTGTGGACTGTAACCTCCGTTTATTCTGCGAATACAACGCATATTGTATATTAAATCAATGACAGATACAATGTTTTAAATTTTTGTGTAGAGTTGAAAGTTTCAAACAGGTTGGAAATAGTTGAAAATAAACAGACGTAGAAAGAAACGCTTTCAAACCATTAATTAAACAACAGATTTCAAATATACCTTCCTATGGCCAGTACGTCCTAAATCCTCTAATTTCTAATATCTTCTTGAAATGGAACAATAGGCCTCAAGTCTTTCTAAAAGAAAAAATCTAAACAGAAAGGACAACCAGAAGACCATAATTCTATCTTGTCGCGTCGTGTCGCTTGAAATCCACTTTCATATTCACAAAGGAGATTAAATGTGGAAGTTGAATTAATTAAAAACCTCCGGTATTTAATTATCCAGATGTATTCGCCGCGCACCCCTCGCTCATACAAACAGACTTTAGTGATTAACATTATTTTAATTAGAATCTGCATATAAATTATATCCTAGAAAGTACAAATTATTTACGCAACATCACGCCTGTAATCCCTGAAGGGTTAGACCGAGGGAGTTTTAGGAAATCCGTTTACGTTTGATATTGGCATACGCCATTTGCAATATACGAGTATGTATGTACATACATATTTATATCACCTTAATGGCAGTTATAATTTAATAGAAAATTCCTCTCATAATAAATTTACGGGACTTAGTGGACAACTTAAAAACATGAACGTAACGGTAATAAGCCGCAAAATTGTTTTCTTGTCCAGAAACCCGAAAAAAAACCCATATAAGCCAATAACCGTCATATTTATTTCCGTCTCCCGGGTTAACTGGATGTTGCGGGGAGCGACCCGAGGGGACCGTCGGTCGATTTTTTTGACATAAAATATTCTTTATGAAATTATGGCGTGGTTTTTGTTTTGGAGTACGCAATATTTCACAGTGCGATTTAATATTCCGTAGTACGATATTAGTCTTTTCAAATAATCACATTATTGAACATTTCGTGAGTATTGTCGCTGCTGCTTATGATTGGTGCTGGAGATCTCATAGACAGAAATACAGATGTAAAGACAAGTGTGAAAAAACAGAGTTTGATTGAGACGTTATGGTCAAAGTCGCGAAGCTTTATTTGTTTTTACATGATGTTCAAATAATACTAAAAGTTATGTAGTACGGTATTTTACACGCATACGTGAAAGTGATTTATCGTCTTCAAAAGGTCTTAAAGACATATTTTTAGGAAAAGAGGTTTTCCTGATAATTTTACAAGGGAGAACATATTTTATGTTGTAAAAGTAAGACAAAATACTCTTGTGCGATTTACGTTTGAGTCTCCACTATACAGCCCATGGATATAAAATTAATAATAATAATCAACTTATTAGGCGAAACAATGTAAATTGATAATAAAAAAAGGATTTAAAGAAAAACTTCTAAAATGTTTCTTTTAAACGTG